>CAKNYM010045294.1:31536-62123 GCA_932195095.1 Andricus curvator
TGGTCTAAATCCCTGTTTTCCTTGCTGGCATTCGCTCCGCTAGCCATTAATCCAATTCAAACTCTCCCGCCTTCTATCGTTCTCTGTCTCTATCTATCGTCGCGTCTACATGCGGTGCCTTTCTCCTTCTCTACCCTGCCCTGCTACGACGAACCTGGTCCTCCCACCCTGTCACAAACCTCAAACCCACATAACCTCAACTTCCACACAAATCTGTCTTTATCCGCAAAAATATCCTCACCCGCTTGTCAATATTTCAATCTCTCAATCAAACCCTCATAAACGAACCCTTCTATACTCATCCACAATCCACTCACCTCAAATTTCACCACAATTATCCGAAAAACTCAGCATCAAACTTTCACCGCTATCGCACACTTTCACGCGGGAAACGGAAGTCCAATTCATTTGTATTATTCTCTTGAATTTTTAAAAACTTTTTATTGGGTTAGTTTGAGTTCTTTGTAATTATTAGTTTGTACAAATCTCTGACCGATTTCAAGATGATTCAAATTTTAGATTTAAAAAAAATTTTAATCTGTTTACTGTTATCATCATTTTAAAAGAAAACTCAAAATGTTAATTTTTTTTTGGTAATTGAAAATCTTTTTATTGGGTTAGTTCGAGTTGGTCGAAAACAAACCTTCCCTTCCGCAAGAACCTTAAAATTTACTTAGTTCTCACGTACCTCAGACTGTTGTCGAGATAATTCAAAATTTGGATTTTTTCTAATTTCGAAAATCTGTATACTGGATTACGTCGAGGTTGCCGAGGATCGAACCCTTCAGAATCCTGAAAATATTGTTAGTTCTCACGTATCTGTGACCCTTTTAGAGATAATTCAAAATTTTTGATTTTTTTCGAATTTGGAACATTTCTTTACTGGTTTCGGTCGGGGGTGACTAAGGACCATCCCCCTGTCGAAAGCCCTGAAAATGTTGTCAGTTTTCGCGTATCTCTCACCGTTTTCGAGATAAATCAAAATTTTGATTTTGTTTTGCATTTTGAAAACACTTTTTGTTTAGAGTGAAAAAAAAAATGTTTAGAGTGGCTGACAATGAATGATAACTAACTCGACTTATTTTTTATTGTATTCTTAAATTTCAACTATTTTATTAATTCATTGTAATAATTAATCCAGAAATGTTGACTTTTGAAATTTGCGCCTACTTGAATTATCGAGTTATCGAATCTTTTGTACATTATCGACTTATCGAATCTTGCTCCCGATTCTCGACAGCTGATTGGCTGATTCTACTGTGATCTGCTGTGACTTACATTATATGTCAATGGCTAAATTAATTGACCAATAGGGTTTAGGGACTACGCATAATGTTAGCCGACATGCATACACTTTTTATAATAGGGAATGCTTTTATATTGTGATTTGATATTAATAGCAATAAAAAAGACGAAAAAAATAAAAAAGAGAAGGAAGGGGATTTGGTTGGTTGCCTTCTCATTTTTCTTTCCTACTTTTTATTTTTTTCCAAAGAAACAAATTTTCTTGTTTTTGGGAATTGCAATAGGAGCATTTTTTGGTGTTTGTCCAAATTTTATCGTTGGATTCTTATTTTATTTTCAGGAATTCTATACATTAACTTGAGTATTGCACGTTGAAGAGGATTTTGAATTTGGTTTCAATATAATTTAAAATTCTCAAATTTCCGAAAACATTAAGGTAAAAAAAAAATTCTTCCAACAGTACCTTCAAATGGGGTAATTTCGGACATGTGGGGCAAATTGGAAATTCCTCAATTGATAGCTTAAATTACTTAAGGAGATTCTAACCGAAGTCTAGAAGCAGTTGAAGCCTTAATAAAACCTTAACTCGTTCTAGATTCTGGTTGAAAACCCCTTAAGCAATTTAAACTATTTTAGAAATTTTCGAATTACACCACGTGTCCGAAAATACCCCACTTGACAACACAGACTCGCAGATTTTTGTGAGTATTGAAACTAACCTGGGTGACTGCAGCCAGGCCTACACAATAGCCAGAGTGTTGCATTTTACTGGCGCAAAAAATCACATTTTCAATTACAATAAAAACCGATAAGAACATTTTTCGGAAAAATCTCTCTGCCAAGGCCGGTATAATTGCCTTTAGATTATCTGGTAAAAATATTACATTAAACAATTCATCGTTGTAGACGTATTATGGATGTGGCGAAAACCCGAGTCATTTGAAGCACCTTAAGGCTTTATTGATTCAATACAGTACAGCATCATGGAAATTATCTGAAGCTGGATGAGGCAAATAATAATTTAGAGGATTAAATTCGACGATGAACATTGATTCTAATCAGGGTATATTCTCTTCATGTACTTGGGGCTAAATTAGCAAGTATTATATAACGTCAATCGTGTTCTGTTGATGAGTTGATAACAGATAAGCTCAGGGGAAGTTAAATCGATCATTGCCTACAATAACGAAGATTGAAATTTTTAAAATTCAATTTCCTATTTTTATTATAAATTTTATTCTGTGGATTATACAACAATTAGTTTGTGATCAATTTTTGTAATTTTAATCATTTTAAATAAAGGTTCCAATTAGGAATAGTGATGTCTTTCATTTTTCCTGAAAAATTTCCAATTTTAGTCACATGGATTTTTATTTAGATGGAGTTACCCATTTCAAAATCAATTAGGGAGCTTTTATAGCATTTTAGATTTAAATTAGGTTTTCCTAAAATTTCATATAGTTTTAAATTGTCTAATTAAATAGATATGTGTATTTTTAAAACTCTTTTTCAGAAATATGAACATCCTTAATCGCGCGCTTGGCGCTCGTGTAATTTTTTTAGACAAGATAAAACTTTCGAATAATTTTTTTTTTAATTTTTGAATTCATAAATTAGAGTTTAAATTTGATTTTAAGCATTTTACACCCCATTAAAATTAGGCTGAACGGCTTTTTTATATTACTGAATTTGATTAAATCTTAGGCAATTTGAGTCACTTTAAAAGATATCTAGGACTTTTAGAAAGAAGAAGAAAGAAGTTTGGAAGAAATTAAAAATATTTTATAAATTTTCAGAAATATTCACAATTTATAAAATGTTTTTAATTTTCCTGAAACTTCAAAAATTCCGAAATAGTTTTAAGCTAATTTGAATTATTCCTAAATTTTTGAAAAATCTTCGAAGATTAAAAAAATGGTTTGGAATCTTCCACATTCTTTGCGACATTTTTAGAAATCGTTTCAAATGTTTCTTCCGAAGGATTAAATTATTTTCGAATATTTTTGAAACTTCTAAATAAATATCTTTTGAAATAATTTACAGTTTTCCTGCAAATTTTCTAAATCCTGCAAAATTTAAATTCATTAGATTAAAATTTACCAGATTCTTTTTTGAGAATGTTGGGAATCTTTTAAAATGTTTTCAAATATTTTCATAAAATTAATTTTTCCAACTAGAAAATAGTTCTAAAAAATTCCAGGAATCTTAAAAGAATTTTTTTTTTCTTGAAACCTTTCGAAATCCTTTGAAAGCTTCAAAATTTTATTTTGAAACTTAAAAAATCTACGTTAAGTTTTAAGTTTTTTTTTAATCTTTTCATATTTTTAATTATTTTGCCAATTTTTTCAAAACTTCTAAATATCTTTTAAGATGATTAAAATTGATCCTGACTTTTTTCTAAAAGATTAGAAATATTGCCTTAAAATCTTCCAAAATCTTCTTCAGAAATTTTTAAAATCTCTTCAAGTATTCTTTTAAAATTGATTTTTCAAAATAAAAAATCCTTCTAAATTTTCCTAGGAATTTTTTGAAAAATACTTTTTTCTTCTGAAAACTTTCAAACTTCTTAAAAAGCTTTAATATTTTGTTCCGAAATCTTCAAAAATCATCTAAGTTATGCTTTGAATTTTGTAATATCTTTTCAAGTTCTAAATTTTAATTTTTTCAGAACTTCTAAATATCTCTTGAGCTCACTTGAATTTATTCTAAAAAGTTGTAATCTTGCAAAATTGAAAAATGTTGCTTCAAGTCTTCTACATTCTTTTTAAAAATTTTAGGAAATTATTCGAAATGTTTTGAAATTTTTTTTCAATTTCTCCTAAAATTCATTTTCAAAAATATAAAAATCATTTAATATGTTTTCACGAATCTTAACAAAATTTTCTTACTGTCTTGAAACCATTCAAAATCATTTAAAAACTTCAAACTTTTATTTCAAAATGTTCGGAAATCTACATTATGTTTTAAATTTTATGAAATCTTCTATATTTTTAATTATTTTGGAAATTATTTCAAAACTTGCAAATATTTTTGATCAAAATTTTGGAAATCCTTTAAAGCATTCTTTTAAAATTGATTTTTCAAAATAAAAAATAATTTAAAATTTTCCTATGAATTTTCAGAAAAATATTCTTTCCTGCTGAAAACTTTCAAAATTCTTAAAAAGCTTCAATATTTTATTTCGAAATCTTCAATAATTTAAATTAATTTTTTGAAATCTTTTCAAGATTTAAATTATTTTTGAATTTCTTTAAAACTTCTATATATCTCTTGGACTTAATTGAATTTATTCTAAAAAGATGAAATCTTACAAATTGAAAAATGTTACTTTAAAATCTTCTACATTCCTTTTTGGAATTTTCAGAAAATCATTTGAAACGTTTTGAAATCTTTTTCAATTTTCTCTTAAAATTCATTTTTCAAAATGAAAAATCATTCAATATTTTTTTAGGAATCCTAATAAAATTTTGTTATTCTCGTGGAACATTTAAAATTTTTGCAAATCTTCACTTATCATTTCCAAATTTTCAAAAATCTAAATAATGTTTTTAATTTCTTGAAATCTGTTCAAGTTTTCCATTATTATTATTTTTTTAAACTTCTAAACCTTCTAAATATCTTTTAAAATAATTCAAATTTTTCCTAAAATTCTGGAAAATTTAAAAAATGTCCTCAACATCTTATAGATTCTTTTTTGAGAATTTTGGGAACCTTCAAATCTTTTTAAATATTCTCTTAAAATGAATTAAAAAAAAAATTATTATCTTGAAACATTAATCCGTTAAAAGCTTCAAAATTATTGTATTTCAAAATCTTCAAAAATCTACATAATGTTTAAAATTTTTTTGAAATCTTCTCATATTTTAAATTATTTTTAAAATTTTTTCGAAACTTCTCAATTTCTTTTAAAATTATTCGAACTTTTCCTAAAAATTTTCTTTTTAATCCTGAAAGATTAAAAACATTATTTTAAAAAATTCCAAGAAACTTTTTTGAAAATTTTGAAAATCTTTTTAAGTCTTCCCTCTGAATTAATTTAAAAAAGTAAAAAATCATTTAAAATTTTCCTATGAATGTTGAAAAATTTTTTTTTTTCAAATTTTTAAAATTCTTAAAAAGCTTAAATATTTTGTTTCAAGTTCTAAATTATTTTTTAATCTTTTTAGAACTTCTAAATATCTCTTAAACTTACTTGAATTTCTTCTAAAATGTTGTAATATTTAAAAATGAAAAAAATGTTGCTTTATAATCTTCCAAATTTTCTTAAAATTCATTTTTTTTAATTAAAAAATCATTTAAACAATTTTCAGGAATCTTTAGAAAATTTTTGTATTCTCTCAAAATATTGAAAAATCTTTAAAATGCTTCAAAATTTTTTTTTGGAATCTTCAAAAATCTACATAGTGTTTAAAGTTTTTAAAAATCTTTTCAAGTTATCGATCATTTTTTAATCTTTTTCTCTGCAAAACTTCTAAACATTCTAAATATCTGAAATGATTCAAATTTTGTCTCAAATTTTACAAAATTAGAAAAATGTCCCCAAAATCTTCCAGATTTTTTTGGGGGAATTTACGAAATCTTTTGAAATATTATTTTTAAATTAATTTTTCACAATAGAAAATTATTAACAATTTTCCCAGGAATCTAAATATTTTTCAAGCTGATTCAAATTTTTCATAAAACGTTTTTTTTAATCCTGAAAAATTAAAAAAAAGGCTTGAAGTCATGTCATAGATGGGTAACGTTGCATGATTCCTATCTTACCGACACTTTTTTTGAAAAAAAATTTGAAAAATTATAAAAATTTTAGAGTATATAGACGTTCTTTAGTGCCTCTTATTTACACATCCAAATTTTGAACACGATATCTTATTTCCTGTGCACAAAAGGATGGCGACAAAATATCGGTAAGGTAGGAATCTTACAGATTCTTTTTTGACAATTTTGAAATTTTTTTGAAATATTGTGGAATCTTTTAAAATATCCTAGGGATCTTATAAAAAAGATTATTCTCTTAAGGCCATGTGACGAGTGGTTCACGTAAACGGATTCCTACCTTACCGACACTTTTTTTATTTGTAAACTTATTTTCACACGAATAGCCACATCGAGTTCTAAATTTGGGATAATAAATAAGAAGCACTAAGAAGCGCGGCTCTGGTCCTAAATTTTCATAATGATAAAAAAAGCAAAAACAAATTATTTACAAAAAAAAAAGACTTTTTTCATAATTATAAAAATTTAGGACCGGAGCCGCGTTTCTTAGTGCTTTTTATTTATTATTCCAAATTTTCAACTCGATGTGGCTATTCGTGTGAAAATAAGTTTACAAATAAAAGAAGTGTCGGTAAGGTAGGAATCCGGTCACGTAATCCACCCGTCACATGGTCTTAAAACCTTTCAAAATTCCCAAAAAACTTATTTTTTCGAAATCTAAGAAAGTCTACATTTTATTTTAATTTTTTTTTATCTTCTAAAAATTGAAATTATTTTTGGACCATTCAAAACTTCTAAAAAATCTGAATATCTTTTTAAATAATTCAAAGTTTTCCTGAATATATTTTTTTATATCCTGCAAAATTAAAAAAAAAAAAATTATCTTGAAATCTTGTTCTGTTTTTTACATATTTTGAAATCTTCAAAACTTAAAAGTAAAAGTAATCTTCTAAATTAAAATGTATATTATTCAAAATTATCTCAGAAACCTTATTGTCGGTACCGATAATTTTTTTTTGATACCGGTACCGAAATTTTTTTTTTACCGGTACCGACGTGATGACTAGAATTATTTTTCCATGTGATGAGTGGGTCACTCGACCAGATTCCTACCTTACCGGCACTTTTTTTATTTCCTAACTTATTTTGACACGAAGCGCCACATCGAGTTGAAAATTTGGGATACTAAATAAGAAGCACTAAGAAAGGTGGGTCTCGTCCTGAATTTTTATAATTATGAAAAAAAATTTTGTTGTAAAAAATTTATTTTTTCATGATTATTAAAATTTAGCGCCAACAGCGATACCACTCTGGAAACACCAGTTCTCGTAAGATCACTGAAGTTAAGCATTGTTGGGCGCGGTTAGTACTTGGATGGGTGACCGTTCAGGAAATACTGCGTCGCTGTTGGCCCGTCGTGGGTGTGGTGGGCCCACATTGGTAGTAAATATCCACCTAGAAACACTACCCGAATCGGGTAGTGAGGCAATGAACTTTCGAGTTCAAACTGCTAATCAATTTTTTTTTTAAATTTAGCACCATACCCACCTTTCTTAGTGCTTCTTATTTATTATCCTAAATTTTCAACCCCATGTGGCTATTCGTGTGAAAATAAGTAAAGAAATAAAAAAAGTGTCGGTAAGGTAGGAATCGGGTCACGTGACCCACTCGTTACATGGCCTTATTAAAATTGAATAAATTTTATCTTCACTAATTAAGATTAAAATTTATAGATTTAAAATTCCTAATTTGGAAATTGTGATTTAAAAAAGTCGAGATTCCGTAACTGCAATATTTGGATAAAAGGAAAATTTGCGTTTAAAAAAAAAAATGATATAATTTTTCAATAATTTGGAAGTGATCCTCAGAGCAAGAGTTTAGTAGAAATTTCTCTGAATGTACGTTAGAGGCAGCTTGGAACAAGCCTCGAAGGATTTCTCTTCGATCCTTTCACTCTCCGGCAACCACAGATGGCGCTACTAGTTCCAAATCCATATTTTAATTTTAAAAGGTCCTGATTATGAATTTTTTTTATTTTCAGTTTAGAAATAAGCTTCTTTTAACTATTTACTCCAAATAATTAATTTTTTGGTAACGATAAATTAAAAATTAGAATTTTTAATGTTACGTTCACGAACAAATTTTGTTCGTGAATTTGGTAAATTTTGCAGTTAATATTATTATAACTCATTTCAGCCACGGATAGGGACTGAAACTTAACTTAATTGACATAAATAATTTAATTTTTATTTTCACAAAAATTAATGTTGTATAAGTACAAAAAAAAATTTAGAACAAATAGGGTGTACCGGAAACGGATAGGGGCCAAAACTTATCCTGAATGATTTTCTTCTATATAATGCAAATTAAAATTTTTTTTCACATTTATGATAAAATTATTATTATTATTATAAAATTTGTTACTTTTTTAGTTACTTTTAGATGAGAAATTACAAACAAATAATTTATTTATTTATATAACGCAGGATTTAAAATAATTTTAAATTACTTCAAGGTATTTTACAGGATTCCACAGATTTTGCGAAATATTACAGGTTTCTAAAAGAATAAATTCGAATAATTAGATTTTAAATTCTGAAGACTAAATTCTAATGATTCTAAATATATCAACAGTTTTAAAATTTTTTCGAATTTTTGAGGTTTTTGAAGGAATTTTAAGACTTTTAAAGAATTTTAAAGGAATTTGAAGGGATTTTGCGGAATTTCTAGAAAACTTAAGGCCATGTGATGAGTGGGTCACGTGACCGAATTCCTACCTTACCGACACTTTTTTTATTTGTAAACTTATTTTCACACGAATAGCCACATCGAGTTGAAAATTTGGGATAATAAATAAGAAGTACTAAGGAAGGTGGGTCTGGTCCTAAATTTTAATAATCATGAAAAAAGCAAAAAAAAATTATTTACAAATAAAAACTTTTTTCATAATTATAAAAATTCAGGACAAGACCCACCTTTCTTAGTGCTTCTTATTTAGTATCCCACATTTTCAACTCGATGTGACTATACGTGTGAAAATAAGTTTACAAATAAAAAAAGTGTCGGTAACGTAGGAATCCGGTCACGTGAGCCACTCGTCACATGGCCTTAAGGGAATAAATTTAATTTAAGTTCAAGGGCTTTCTACGGATTTCAACAATTTGATTGGGCACTATGAAATTTGAAAAGTTTCAAAGGATTTCAAATATTTTGAATTATTTTAAAAGATTTTGAAGAATTTTCAGAGATTGAGAAAAAATTAGGGGATTTTGAAGAATTTTGTATGTTTTACAAAGATTTTAAGGGATTTCTAGATAAGTTTCAAGGAATTTAAAGGTAATTTAAGGATTTTCACAAGATTTAGGGGATTTTTATTTAATCTCCAAGAATTTCAAGTACTTTGAAAGATTTCTGGGAATTTAAATATTTTTCCTAGAAAACTTAAATGAATAAATTTAATTTAATTTATATTTAAGGAATTTTATGGAATTTCACAAGATTTAAACAATTTAATTGAATCCATGTTTTTTAAAGGAATTCAAAAATTTCTAAAGAATTTAACGATATTTCCATTTTATATAAAGGAATCTAAAGGAATTTTTTTAGTACTTTGGGAATATACTAAATTTTATTTTAAGAGATTTCTACGGATTTTAACAATTTCAAGGACTATGAAGGAAAAAAGAAGTTTTGAAGGATTGACTTGTATTAAAAAAAACATAACATCTTGTAAAATAAAGCGTGTTTCAGAAAAAGGATTCTTCTTCCGATCTCTCTAGTAGCTTAGTGGTTAGAGCACCTAACCAGCAATCAGTTGACCTGGCGTTCGAATCCCAGCGGAGCGAAAGGAGAAGATCTTTTTTCTGAATGAATTTAGTTTGAAATATTTAGAATTAATTAATTTTAGATTTTTTTCACCGGTTTTTTACCGGTTTTTTTGTTTGTTTTTTTTCAATTTTTTTACATATTTTTTTAATTTTATAAGATTTTAAAGAATTTCTAGAGATATAAAAATATTCAAGAAATTTCAAAGAATTTTTTTGAATTTCCGAAAATTTTATGGGATTTCTACAGAATTTTAGGAAATAAATTATATTGTGTTTCACGTGATTTATACGATAAATGTTATCAAGGGATATGATTTTTTAAAAATTTCAAATAATTTTAAATATCTTAAATTATTTTATGAGATTCCAAAGAATTTCAAGAGATTTTAAAAAAATCAAGAGATGTCGAAGAACTTTTTAGGATTTCCAAAGATTTTCAAGGATTTTTCGATAAATAAATTCTAGGGAATGAAATTTCAAAAAATTTCAAGCAATTTCAGAAATTTCAAGTGATTTAAAGGTAATTTAAGAAATTGCACAATATATAGGGGTTTTTATTGAATATCCAAGGATTTCAAGGGGTTTGAAAGATTTCTAGAAATTTGAATATTTTTTTAAACTTTAATGAATAAGTTTATTTGAATTTATATTTAAGGGATTTCTAATTATTTTTACTTATTTCTTTTTACTTTAATATATTTTTAGAATTTTGAAAGATTTCAAGGGATTTTAGCGATAACAAAAATTTTAATGGATTTTGAATAATTTTACTATATTGAAAGGATTTTATTGAATATCCAAAGATTTCAAGAAATTTAAAAGTTTTTTAAGGATTTGAACAATGTGTTTATTTTTTTGATTTTAAAGGATTCCAAGAGATTTCTATGGATTTCAACCATTTTAAGGGATATAAAGGAATTTTGAAAATTTCGAAGGATTACAAAGATTTTTTTTGGATTTCCGAAAATTTTAAAGAAATTCTAGAAAAATGAATTCTTGAGAAAGGAATTTCAAGGGATTATTAGAGATTACAAATATTTAAAGTGATTTTAAGGTATTATCAGGAATTTCGTAAGATTTAAAAGATTTAATTGAATCTCGAAAATAAGTTCAATTTAATTTATATTTAAGGAATTTCTAATAATTTTTGCTCATTTCTTTTTACTTTAATATATTTTTTGAATTTTTAAAGATTTTAAGGGATTTTTAGCGATGACAAAAATTTTAAGGGATTTTGATGAATTTTACTATATTGAAAGGATTTTATTGAATATTTAAGGATTTTAAGAAATTTAAAAGTTTTTTACGGATTTGAACAATTTTTTTTTATAAAGGATTTCAAGAGATTTCTGTGGATTTCAACCATTTTAAGGGATATAAAGGAATTTTGAAAATTTCGAAGAATTTTTTTGGATTTCCGAAGATTTGAAAGAAATTCTAGAAAACTGAATTCTAGAGAAAGGAATTTCAAGGGGTTTCTATTTTAGAGGATTTTACCAATTTCAAGGGATTTCGAAGGATTTCTAGAGAACTTTAGGGAATAAAAAGAATTTATTTTATTTTCAAGAGATTTAAAATAATTTCTACTTATTTTAAGAGATTTAAAAGACGTCTAAAGGCCTCAAAGTATTTTTTGAGATTTCCAAAAATTTCAACGAATTCGAAAATTTTTAAATTATTTTAAAAGATTTCCAAGGATTTCAACAAATTTTAAAATTTTCAAGCCGTGTCTCAGAATTTTTGTAAGATTTCAAAAAAATTTATGAAATTTTAAAAGATTCAAGTAATTTATGACCTCCAAGTATTTCAAAAATTTTAGCGGATTTAACCAATTTCGAGGGATTCCAAAGGACTTCTAGATAACTTTAGAAAATAAATTTGATATATTTTATTTTGTAATGATTTTAACTAATTTGTAGAAATCTTTAGGTAATAATATTAAATTTTATTTCAAGAGTTTTTCTAGGGATTTTGACAATTTCAAGAAATATAAACAAATTAAAATAATTTTTTAAGATTTAACAGACTTTGAGTCATTTAAAAATATTTCAAAGAATTTCGAGATGTTTAAAAAATTTCAAATGATGTGGGACTATTTTGTGAGCTCTCTAAAAATGTCAAAAAATTTCAAAGGATTTCTATAGAGCTTTCAGGAATAAATTTGAATTTTATAATTTTCTGGAAATTTTAAACTATTTCTAAAGATTTTTAACTATTTTGATGTTTCGAAAGATTTTTAAGATATCAAGGAAAATTCATTCAGATTATGAGTAGTCTGATATAAATCCTTCCTTTATAGTTTGCTTACTTTTTGAAATAAGTCCTTCAATATTTATTAAATTTTTAATGAACAAAATAATTTTCAAGGCAAAAAAAAATATTCAACAAAATATTTATATTTCATGAAAATGAAAATATGAAAATATATTTGAATACAAATATATTCATGAAAATCTTTAACAAATTAAACTTTCAAGCAAGTAGTTGAATTTTCAAAAAAGAAAATGAATTTTCAACCAAAAAAAGTTGAATTTTAAACTAAAAAATGTTGAATATTAAATTTTTTTAAACTGAATTAAAAAAAGAGAATTTTAAACAAAAAAATTTAATTTGCAACTAAACGGATCAATTTTTAACTAAAATGATAAATCATTAACGAAAAGAATAAATTTTTAACAAAGCAAATCAACTTTTGAGCAGGCATTGTCAAAAAGAATAATTTTCTATTAAAAAGGAGGAATTTTCAAGAAATTACATAAAATTAAAAAGTTGATTAATTTAAAATAAAACAGATGAATTTTCAACTTAAATACTGATTTACTAACGAAAATAATGAATTTTTATCAAAGCAGTTCAACTTCCAACCTACCCTAGTTAAATTTAAAAAAGAATTAATTTTCCGTCAAAAAGAATAATTTTATGCGAAAAAAGATCAATCATGAACCAAATAGTTGAATTTGCAACTAACAAAAAAAAATTTTGAACCAAAACTGGAATAGGTAAATTTTAAATTATTAAAATTAATTTTTACCAATGAAAAACCGAATTAAATTTTTTTATATTACATTTTTAGACAAGCAGATAAATTTTCAAGTAAAGTAATGAATCTTCAACCAAAAAAAATGAATTTGTGACAAAGTAGTTCGACCAAAAAGTAAAATTGTAAAAAAAAAAATTATTTTTAACAAAAAAATGTAATAGTTGATATTTCAACTAAAAAAAGATTTAAATGTTTTAATCAAAAACAGTTCATATTTCACCAGAAAATATTTTTATTTGAAATGAAAAATAATTGAGTTTAACCAAAAAGATTAATTTTTAGCGAGAAAAATTTATTTTCACCAGCAAAGACGAATTTCCAACAAAATACTTGAAGTTTGAAACAAATAGTTGAATTTTCAACTAAAAAATATCAATTTCACAGTGAAAATTATCAATTTTTAACCAAAAATCGAATAGATAAATATTTAGTTATTAAAAATTAATTTTTAACTAAAAAAAAAGAATTTTCAAAAAAGTCGTTAAATTATCACCCACGGAAATTATTTTTTAACTAATGTCATGAATTATTTACAAAAAAATGAGTTTTCAACAAAGTACATAGTTTAACTTTCAACCAAGTAATTGAATTTTCAATCAAAAAATATAAATTAATAATGAAATAGTTGATTCCTCAACTAAATAGTTGAATTTTATCTAAAAAGTATCAGTTTTCAACAAAAAAATGGAATAGGTTAATTTTTAATTAACAAAGTAATTGTTAAGTAAAAAAACGAATTTTGAATAAAATTGTTTTCAACTAAAGCAAAAAATCTGTACCCAAAATAAATAATTCTTACAAATAAGTTTAACTTTAAACCGAGTAGTTGATTTTTTATCTAAAAAAGAACAATTTTTAACAAAAAATGGAATAGTTTGATTTTCAGTTAGAAAAACTAGTTTTTAACAGAAAAAACAAATTTTGAACTGGAATAAAAAATCTTTTACCAGAATAATTAATTTATAGTAATTAGTTCAACTTTGAACCAAGTAGTATAATTTTTATTTAAAAAAGATTAATTTTAAATAAATAGATGAATTTTCAACTGAAATAATAAATCATTACAGAGAAACAATAATTTTTAACAAATTTTTTCATTTTTAACAAAGTAGTTGCATTTTTATCTAAAAAAGATATATTTTCAACAAAAAATGGAATCGTTCAATTTTCAATGAACAAAATTAATTTTTAACATGAAAAAACGAATTTTGAACGAAATTGTTCAATTTTCAACCAGATTAATTTTCAACTAAAAGTAATAAATAATTACCTAAGAAAATTAATTTTTAAGAAATTGTTTCAACTTTGAACCAAGTATTCAAACTTTTGTTTAAGAAATATTAATTTTGATCAAAAAATGTAATAGTGCAAACAAATGAATTTTCAACTAAAATAAAAAATCTTTACACAAAAAAAAACAATTTTTACTAATTAGTGTAACGTTGAACCAAATTGTTGAATTATTATTTAAAAATATTAATTTTCAGCAAAAAATGGAATAGTTAAATTTTAAATTAACAAAATTAATCTTTAATAAACAAAAAAAAACAAATTTTGAACAAAAATGTTTGATTTTCAACTAAACAGATGAATTTTCCACTAAAATAATAAATCATTACCGAAAAAAGTTAACTTTTAACAAATTAGTTCAACCTTCAACCAAGTAGTTTAATTTTTATCAAAAAAATATCAGTTTCCAACAAAAAATGGAATAGTTCCATTTTTAATTTACAAAATTAACTTTTATGAACAAAAAACGAATTTTGAACAAAATAGTTCAATTTTCAACCAAAAAGATGAATTTTCAACTGAAATAATAAATCATTACCGGCAAAAATTAATTTTTAGAAATTGGTTTAACTGAAAAAGTTTGTCCAAAAATATCAATTTTCAACAAAAAATGGAATAGTTGAATTTTTATCAAATTGTTCTTTTTTTAACCGAAGAGATAAATTTTCAACTAAAATAAAAAATCATTACCGAAGAAAATTAGTTTTTAACAAATTAGTTCAACTTTGAACCAAGCGGTTAAATTTTTAATAAAAAAATAATAATTCATAACAAAAAATGTAATAGTTGATATTTCAGCCCAAAATAATTTTTATTCCAAATAAAAAACAGTCGAAATGAACCGAAAAGATGAATTTTGAACCAAGAAGATTTATTTTCTATGTCTTCATTTGTAGAAAATAAATATTCTTGGTACAAAATTCATCTTTTTGGTTCAATTCGACTTTTTTTTTAAAAACAAATTATTTTTGGCTGAAATATCAACTATTACATTTTTTCTTGAAAATGATTATTTTTTTATTACAAATTTAACCACTTTGTTGAAAGTTGAACTAATTTGTTAAAAACTAATTTTCTTCGGTAACGATTTTTTATTTTAGTTTAAAGTTCATTTCTTCGGTTAAAAAGTGAATAATTTGTTGAAAATTTAACTATTCGATTTTTGGTTGAAAATTGATATTTTTGGACAAACTTTTTCAGTTGAACCAATTCCTAAAAATTAATTTTTTCCGGTAATGATTTATTATTTCAGTTGAAAATTCATCTGTTTGGTTGAAAATTGAACTATTTTGTTCAAAAATTCGTTTTTTGTTCATAAAAGTTAATTGTGTTAATTGAAAATCGAGCTATTTCATTTTTGTTGGAAACTGATATTTTTTAGTTAGTTAGTTCAAGGTTTAACTAATTTATTAAAAGTTAATTTTTTTCGGTAATGATTTATTATTTTAGTGGAAAATTCATCTGTTTAGTTAAAAATTGAAAAATTTCGTTCAAAATTCGTTTCTTTGTTTGTTGCAGATTAATTTTGTTAATTGAAAATTGAACTCTTCCATTTTTTGTTGAAAATTAATATTTTTAAATGACAATTCAACAACTTGGTTCAAAGTTAAACTAATTAGTAACAATTAATTTTTTTGTGTAAAGATTTTTTATTTTAGTTGAAAATTCATTTGTTTGCACTTATCCATTTTTTTATCAAAGTTAATATTTCTTAAACAAAAGTTCAATTACTTGGTTCAAAGTTGAAATAATTTGTTAAAATTTAATTTTCTTTGGTAATTATTTATAACTTCCAGTTGAAAAATAATCTTGTTTAAAACTGAACAATTTCATTCAAAATTCGGTTTTCACATTGAAAATTAATTTTGTTCATTTGAAATTGAACGATTCCATTTTTTGTTAAAAACTGATCTTTTTTAGATTTATATTTAGATTTTTTGTTAAAAATGAAATAATTCGTTAACAATTACTGTTTTTCTGTAATGATTTATTATTTTAGTCGAAAATTCACTTATTTAGTTAAAATTAATCTTTTATAAATAAAAATTCAACTACTTGGTTCAAAGTTGAACTAATTATTATAAATTAATTATTTTTGTCGAAAGTTTTTTATTTTAGTTCAAAATTCATCTGTTTACTTAACAATTGAACTATTTTGTTCAAAATTCGTTTTTTTTTTGTTAAAAAATAATTTTGTTAATTGAAAATTAAACTATTCCAATTTTTGGTGAAAACTGATCTTTTTTAGATAAAAATTCAACTATTTCATTATTAATTTTTATTTTTTGGTTGAAAATTCAATTACTCGGTTGAAAGTTATACAATGTAGTTTATTGAAAATTCATTTTTTTGTTAATAATTCATCACATCAGTTGAAAACTAATTTCTGTGGGTGATGATTTAACTAATTTTTGGAAAATTCAATTTTTTTAAATTTCAAATTGAAATATTTTTGGTGAAATATGAACTGTTTTTGATCAAAAAATTGAAATCTTGTTTTAGTTGAAATATCAACTATTACATTTTTTGTTGGGAATTATTTTTTTTTTATTGAGAATTTTACTTTTTAGTCGAACTACTTTGTCTCAAATTCATTTTTTTGGTTGAAGATTCATGATTTTACTTGAAAATTTATCTGTTTGTCGAAAAATGTGATATAAATAAATTTAATTCGGTTTTTTATTCGTAAAAAGTAATTTTAATCATTGAAAATTTACCTTTTCCAGTTTTGGTTCAAAATTTTTTTTTTTAGTTGCAAATTCAACTATTTGGTTCATGATTTATCTTTTTTTGGCATTAAATTATTCTTTTTGGCGGAAAATTAATTTTTTTTTAAATTTCAAATTTTTTTTAAATTAATCAAGTTTTTATTTTTTATTTTATGTTATTATACCATTAAGCCATTAATTTCTTGAAAATTCCTTCTCTTCTTTTGTTGTTGAAAATTCATTTTTTTTTTTTGAAAATTCAACTACTTGGTTGAAAGTTTAATTTGTTGGTTAAAGATTTATCATTTAAGCTGAAGGTTAAAGTCTTTTGTTGAAATATAAATATTTTGTTGAACATTTTTTTTGCCTTGAAAATTATTTTGTTCCTTAAAAATTTAATAAATATTGAAGGAATTATTGAGAAAATTGAGCAAACTATAAAGGAAGGATTTATATCAGACTACTCATAATCTGAATCAATTTTCCTTGATATCTTAAAAATCTTTCGAAACATCAAAATGGTTAAAAATCTTTAGAAATAGTTTAAAATTTCCAGAAAATTATAAAATTCAAATTAATTCCTTAAAGCTCTATAGAAATCCTTTGCAATTTTTTGAGATTTTTAGAGAGCTTACAAAATTGTCCCACATCATTTGAAATTTTTTAAACATCTCGAAATTCTTTGAAATCTTTTGAAATGACTCAAAGTCTATTAAATTAGTAGAAGAATCAGCCTCTTCCATTGACTGAAAAGCAGTAAATTTGATTGACTGAAAACCAGTCAAGCTCATTTTTCTCTCAGGCTTGACAGTCCTATTTAAATAACACGTTCTTTCCGCAACACTGCTCAGACCCAGTTATCTGATCAATTTCTCTAGCAATAACCCCAGGTGAAGAGCTTCACAAAGTCACGATGTTCCATAGAAAATAATTCAATAAAATCTAGAATATGGAAAAAATTCTAAAAATTCCTCAGCAGTTTAACTTTCCTTCTCAAGATCGTCTCCAGCAACTGGAAATGGCTGACTTGAAGATTGCTTGCAAATAATGACAGTACTTTTCTTGAGAATTCCAAGCTTTTTCTCCTTTTTTCGAAAGCAAACAATTGCCCTGGAACGTCTCTATTGCAACCCTTCACAATTCCCAGTGACTGCCGGGCACACTGCATAAAATAAATACGTTGCCTCGTAAAAGTGAAAATAAATTCTTGAAAATCGGGGCTCGTTCTATAGTTTTTTTTTTTTTTTTTTTTTTTTTTTTTGAAAGGGGGGGCCCGTGATTATCGGGAGAGAAAAACATCGCCGTCGGTCCAACAAAGAGGGATTGGTTGGTCTTTAAAAAGGTGGTAAAGCGTGCCTCGTGCGCAAGCATAAGGTGTTAATTTAAAACAAACCCAATTCAACGATGGCTCACAAGAAGAGGGTATTCGGTACCGTGTAATCAGTGCGGTGATTTTCTGCAAATTTTTTTTTTTTTAATCCTTCTGTTGCAACAAACCATTGACCACTTCAACCTTCGCACCTACCCTCATTATTCGCGGGCAGACACCTCTACGAATTTTACGAGCAACTGTTGCCTGTGAGAAAAAGTAGAAACTGACCATATGCTACGAAAATTTCCTGCGAGGGTCGATATTGTGGGTAATATTTCTTTCCGCATTTTTAATTGGGAGGGACTCTCCAGATGAGCTTTTAAGGTTTTTATATATAACGTATATATATATATATATATATATATATATATATATATATATGTAACGTTTTTATATATAACGGCCATGCCACGCTGAAGAAACCAGTTCTCGTCAGATCACTAAAGTTAAGCAGCGTTGGGCGCGGTTAGTACTTGGATGGGTGACCTTTCGAGAATACTGCGTGCTGTTGGCATATTATATGGGTGTGGTGAGCCCACACGTGTAGTTATTTATAACTACAAGAAAACTATCCACCTAGAAACACTACCCGAATCGGGTAGTGTCACGCCTACCCTGAAAGGGAAATGGCTTAATGGTATACATACACATCGAAATTCTGTAATTTTTGGAAAAGTTTATAAAATCGAAGAGATATAGACACGCTGTTTTGAATAACAAATTTAAGAAGAGATATTTAGCTGCTGTTTATTCAACATTAGTTATTTGAGATTGAATTAAGTTTAAATCGAAATTAAATTTTTTTCTAAAGCAAAGGCATGATAGTAAGTAACTACTGTTAAATAAACAATTACATATTCAATTTTTTTTCTAAATTTCCCTTAGATTTTTTTTTGTTATGTTTGAAAAAGATCCTATTTTTCTTGATTTTATAAACTATCCACCTTATCCTATATTAAAAAACGCATGGCGCCATTTTCGATTAATTCTCGAACCATCTCGAAATTACTCGAAACAATTTGAAATTATTGTTTTCGGGAAACCCGTGTTCGTGATTGGATGAAGTTTTCATTTTTTTTCCGCTTGAAAAAAGTCTGCAAACTTCAGGTTTATGAGAAACGTAAGGTTATCTAAATAATATATTCAATAATAATAATAATAATAATAATAATCAATGTAAGAAAGGTATCCAGAATTTTGATATACAAAATGTAATTTGTAGATTTCAAAAATGAAGCAGCTTTTTAAGAATTTTAAAAGGTTTCAAGATAATAAAAAAATTTCTGAAAATTCCTGGGAAAATGTAAACTGATTTTTTATTTTGAAAATAAATTTTAAGAAAAATTGACAAAGATTTCAAAAGATTTTTAATTATTTTCTAAAATTTCGAAAAAGAAAAATCTTTCAATTAGCAAGATTATAAAGATTTATAAAAAATGCGAGTAGGTTGGACATTTCGACATTTTGAAAAGGTTCAAAATTAATTTAAAAGTTGAAAATATTTCAAAAGTTTTAAAAAATGTACATTTTTTACTATTTGGGGGAAAAATTTGAAGCTTCGTAAGAATTTTGAAAGGATTCACGAGAATAAAAAAAATTTTCTACAATTGATGGGAAAATTTGAACTGTTTTTTTATTTTGAAAAATTAATTCTAAGAGAATATTTAAAAATATTTCAAAAGATTACAAAAGATTTTTAAAATCGTCATAACAGATTCTGGAAGATTTTAAAGAAATTTTGCAGAATTTTTAGAAAATTTGTGGAAAAATTCGAATAATTTTAAGAGAGATTTAGAATGTTTAAAAGTTTTGGAAATATCTTAAAAAATCTTTGGAACTTTGGAAATATTTAAAAAAAATTTAAACAAAATGTAAATTTAGGATGTTTTCCAGAAAAATTTCGAAGCTTTTTAAGAAGTTTAAAAGGTTTCAGGAAAATAAGAAAACTTTCTTGAAATTCCGGGAGTTAAATTTTTAACAAAACAAATGAATTTTCTATCAAAGAGATTGAATGCCTGTAAAAAAATGTCGACATAAAATGTAATAGTTACATTTTTAGTTAAAAAAATTAATATTAAATACAAATGACTAAATTTCAAACAAAGAAATGAATTTTCAACCGTCAAGATTAATTTTCTACCAAAAAAGAATAATTTTTAATAAAATACGTGAATTTTCAACCAAATATTTTAATTTTTAATGGAATTTTCAACCTAATAGAAGATTGATTTCGAAAAATTATTTAGAAGGTTTAAAAGTTTTGAAAATAGTTTAAAAAATAATTTGAAATTTGGAAATATTTAAAAAAGATTTGAACGAAATGTAATTTTTTGAAGTTTTCGAACAAAATTCGAAGCTTTTTAAGAAGTTCAAAAGACTTCAAGAAAATTGAAAAACTGTCTTGAAATTCCGGGAAAAATTCAAACTAATTTTTTATTTTGAAAATAAATTTTAAGAGAAAATTGACAAATATTTTTAAAAGATTTTAAATTACTTTTTAAAATTTTGAAAAAGAATGGGAAAGATTTTCAAGCAAAATCTTTTCATTAGCAAGATTGCAAAATTTTATACAAAATTTGAAAATAAAGTTTTTTTAAAGTTTCACGGTGATAAAAAATATTTCGCATAATTCATGGGATGATTTAAACTGACTTTTTATTTTGATACATTATTTTAAAGATAATATTTTTTTAAAAATGTAACATTTCCGAAACTGAAAGAAAAACATTCTTGAAGATTTGAAGGCAAGTTCTTTAATTTTTCAGAATTTCAAGAAAATTTTTGGGAGGATTCGAAGAATTTTAAAAGATATTCAGAAGGTTTAAAAGTTGACTGACTCGAATTTTTCCTAAAATATTTCAAAACCCTGAAAAATAAAAAAATATACTTTTTCGACATATCCGAAAGCTTCAATAAAAATTTTGAATTTTTTCAAGAATCTCAAGAAAATTATATAATTATTTAACTTTAAAAACAAATGAACAAATAAACTGAAAAAAGAAATGTTTATTCGAAATTTTTATTTTGTATTCTAAATTATTTATCCACTAAAATAATAATTTGTGTGACTTTCTTTTCTTTCATGACTGAAAAACCTTTTTTAGGATAATATTTGAACAATTTAGTTGCAAATTCGTCTTTTTGGATTGAAAATTAATCTGTTTTTGTTGAGGATTCCACTATTTTGTTGAAAATTCATTTTTTAAATTAAAAATTCATTATTTTAGTTGAAAATTCATCTCTTTGGTTCCCAATGACACTATTTCGTTGCAAATTCTTTTTTTTTGTAGAAAATTCATCTATTACATTAAAAATTCATATTTTCATGATAAAAAATTGAACTGTTTTGTGGAAAATTTGTCTCTTTTTTAAAAAAAACTTCATCTTTTTTGTTTTAAAATGCAACTGGTAAAAATTAATTTTTTTTGTTGGGGATTAAGCTATTGTGTTAAAAATTTGTCTTTTTTTCATGAATTAAAGTTTTTTTTTTTCAAAATTAAAATCTGTTTTGGTTGAAATATCATTTATGTTATATAAATAATATATTCAATAATTTGATAATAATGATCAATGGAACAAAGATATTCGACACTTTAAAACACAAAATTTAATTTTTTTCGTTTATGAAATACATATAACATAGAACCCAAGTATCTGTTAATTGCTCAAGTTTTCCTAATTTTTAATTACAAAGATTTTTAACACATTAATTAAATTTTTTATTGTTGATCCACAAAATTAATCACGTCTTCCGATATTTACAAAAATATGCATGCGCGCGCGTAGCGCGCTTTTGCTACTTGTCCTATATTAAAAAGCGCATGGCGCCATTTTCGATTATTTCTCGAACCATCTCGAAATAACTCGAAACAATTTGAAACTATTGTTGTCGGGAAACTCGTATTTATGATTGGTTGGAGCTGTCGTTCCTTTTTCTCGTTTAAAATAAAAAGTCTGCAAACTTCAGGCTTATGAGAAATGCAAGTTTATCTAAATAATATATTCAATAATAATAATAATCAATGGAACAAAGGTGCCCAGGGCTTTGATATAAAAAATATAATGCGTAGATTTTTGAAGATTTCTAAAAAAAAAAAGAAAATTGATAAACATTTGAAAAAATTTTAGATTATTTATTGAAATTTCGAAAAACAATATGGACGATTTTAAAGAGACATTTTTTATTAGCAAGATTACAAAGTTTTATGAAAAAAATTCGATCAAGTTTCAGAGACATTTAGAGCATTTAATAAGATTCATAATTAATTTAAACTTGCAAAATTTTTAAAGATGTTAGAAAAAATGTACATTTTTGCATATTTGGAAATAAAAAATTTTGACGCTTCTTAAAGATTTTGAAAGGTTTTACGATAATAAAGAAATTTCTTAAAATTCATGGGAAAATTTAAACTGATTTTTTCAATTAGCTAGATTACAAAGTTTTATAACAAAATTTGTTCAAGTTTAAGAGACATTTAGAAGTTTTAAGAAGAGTCAAAATTAACTTAAAACTTAAAAAGATTTTTAAAAAGTTAAAAAAATGTAAATTTTTAATATCTGTAAATAAAAATGTTGAAGCTTCTGAAGCATTTAGAAAAGTTCCACCATAATAAACAATATTTTAAAACAATTCATTGGATAATTAAAAAAAATTGGTTTAAAGAAAAAAATTAATGTTAAGAGAAAATTGACATCGATTTAACAACATTTTAAATTATTTCCGAAAATTTCGAAAACGAATATGAACGATTTTAAAACCAATTTTTTTAATTAGCAAGATTACAAAGTTTTATAAAAAGATTTGTTCAAGTTTAAAAGACATTTCGAAGTTTTAAACGAGTCAAAATTAATTTAAAACTTAAAAAGATTCTGAAAAAGGTAAAAAAATGTACATTTTTAAATATTTGTAAACAAAAATGTTGCAGCTTCTGAAGCATTTAGAAAGGTTTCACGATAATAAAAAATATTTTTGAAAATTCACGGGATAATTCAAACTTATTTTTCATTTTGAAAAACTAATTTTAAGAGAATATTTAAAAAGACTTTAAATTATTTCAAAAGATTTCCAAAATGGGCAAAACAGAATTTGGAAGATTTGAAGGCATTTTTTCTACTTTTCAGAATTTTAAGAAAATTTTTGGAAAAATTCAAATAATTTTCAAAGATATGTAAGAAATGTAAAATTTTAAAAAACTTACATATTATTATATTATATTTTAAAACATTTTTATTTATTGCCTAGAATTTCGAAAAAGAATGTGGACGATTTTAAAGGAACAATGTCTAATTAGCAAGATAATAAAAAATATTTTTTTTTAAATTCATGGGATAATTTAAACTGATTTTTTATTTCGAAAATTTAATTTTGAGAGAATATTGAAAATATTTTAAAAGTTTAAAAAAATGTACATTTTTGAATCTTTGGAAAAAAATTTGAAGCTTCTTAAGGATTTTGAAAGGATTCACTATGACAAAAAAATTTTCTTAGAATTCATGGGAAAATTTGAACTGATTTTTTAAATTGAAAAATTAATTTTAAAAGAACATTTTAAAACATTTTAAAAGATGGCAACAGATTTTAAAAGATTACAAAAGATTTCTGAAATCTTCATAACAGATTCTGTAAAATTTGGAAGCAATTTTTGTAATTTTTCAGAATTTTCAGAAAATGTTTGGAAAAATTCAAATAATTTTAAAAGATATTTAGAAAGCTTAAAAGTTTTGGAAATAGTTGAAAAAGTAATTTAAAATTTGAAAATATTTAAGAAATTTAAAACAAAATGTAAATTTTTGAACACTTCGAAGCTTTTTAAGAAGTTTAAAAGGCTTCAAGAAAATAACAAAATTCCTTACTATTCCTGGGAAAATTTAAACTTAAATTTTCATTTTGAAAATAAATTTCAAGAGAAAAATGACAAAGATTTCAAAAGATTTTAAATTACTTTCTGAAATTTCGAAAAAGAATGGCAAAGATTTTTCAGCAAAATCTTTCGATTAGCAAGATTAAAAAATTTTATAAAAAATTTGAAAACAAATTTCAAAAGAATTCACGATAATAAAAAATATTTTTCATAATTCATGCGATAATTTAAACTGAGTTTCTATTTTAAAAAAATAATTTCAAGATAATATTTAAAAAAAATTAACATTTCAAAAGATTTAAAAAATTGTCAAAATAGAATCTGGAAGATTTGAAGGCAAGTTTTTTAATTTTTCCGAATTTCAAGAAAATTTTTGGAAAAATTCGAATAATTTTGAAAGATATTTAGAAGGTTTAAAACATTAAACATTTTGGAAATAGTTAAAGAAATTATTTGAAATTTGAAAATAGTTCAAAAAATTTAAAACAAAATGTAAAGTTTTGAAGATTTTGCAAAAAATTTCGAAGCTTTTTGAAAAGTTTAAAAGGCTTCAAGAAAATAAAAAAAACTTTCTCAAAATTCCTGAGAAAATTTGAACTGATTTTTTTTTTAAATAAATTTTAAGATAAAATTGATAAAGATTTCAAAACATTTTAAATTCTTTTCTAAAATTTCGAAAAAGAATGGGAAAGATTTTCAAACGAAATATTTTCATCAGCAAAATTGCAACATTTTATAAAAAATTCGAAAAAAAATTTCAAAATGTTTCACGATAATAAAAAATATTTCTCATAATTCATGGGATAATTTAAACATATTTTTTATTTTGATTAGCAAGATCACAAAGTTTTATAAAAAATTTGATCAGGTTTAAGAGACATTTAAAAGTATTAAAAAGAGTCAAAATTAATTTAAAACTGAACAAGATTTTTAAAAAGTGACAAAAATGTACATTTTTGAATAATTGTAAACTAAAATTTAGAAGCTTCTAAAGTATTTAGAAAGGATTCACGATAATAAAAAATTTTAAAAACAAATAATGAGATAATTTAAACTTATATCTTATTTTGAAAAATTAATTTTAAGAGAATATTCGAAAAGGCTTGGAATTATTTCAAAATATTTCCAAAATTGTCAAAACAGAATCTGGAAGATTTGAAGGCAAGTTTTTTAATTTTTCAGAATTTCAAGAAAAAATGTGGAAGAATTAGAAGAATTTTAAAAGATATTTGGAAGGTTTAAAAGTTTTGAAAATGGTTTTAAAATGATTTAAAGTTTGAAGAGAATTCCAAACATTTTACACAAAATGTAAATTTTGGAAGATTTCGAAAAAAATTTCGAAACTTTTTAAGAAGATTGAGAGGTTTCAAAAAAATAAAAACATTTCTTGAAATTCCAAGGAAAATTTTTTATTACTTTTTATTTTGAAAAATTAATTTTGAAAGAAAATTTGAAAAAGTTTCAAAATATTTCAAATTATTTCTACAAATTTCAAAAATATCTGGGAGATTAAAGGGCAATTTTTTTTATTTTGAAACATTTTTCAAAATCCTGAAAAATAAAAAATTATACTTTTTCGACATATCTGGAATTATTATTATTATTAGTTCTGGGTTGAGACCTTAGCAGCCCCTGACGCTTGGGTAATCCCGTTGCGTCCCCTTGTAAGCCTAAGCATGACCCCATAGCCCTCTCCATAGGGAGAGGACCGCAGCCACGCTATTGGCCGATATCTCCAACACACTGATAAAATAATTACCTGTGAGTGTTAGACGTTTCCCCGCAATAGCAGGGCAGTGACAAAGGATGTGAGTAGATGTCTCATTATCCTTTCCGCACAGACGACAGAGGGGACTTTCTGCAAGCCCAATCTTGTGTCTGTGATATCCTAACTTCTCATGTCCTACGAATAGTTCTGTTAGGACTTTAATTTCATTCCTCCCGAGCTTGAGTATTTCCCTAGCTCGGTTGGAGTTAAGCTTTGAGCCCAAGAGTGTTTTGGCCTGTCTGCAACCAGAAACCAGGTCCCACTCATTCTGATGTTCCTCAGTCAGCCAACTGTTAATTACTTCAGTGACTAACCTGCTGGAAATACCTACCACTGGCTCGGGTCCAGTAAAATTTCTTCCTGCTGCTAGCTTGGCTAGCCTATCCGATATCTCATTGCCCTTGATACCACTGTGTCCAGGGATCCATAGCAGAGTGACTCGGTTTTCGGTCGCTAACGTATTTAGTGCTTCAAAGCATTCCAGTACTAATAGCGACGTAGTCGTTGTTCCATTCAAGGCCAGTATAGCAGCCCTGCTCTCTGAGCAGATACGCATGTTCCTTTTATTACCGTACTCCCTTGCCTTATAGGCACACTGGAGTATGGCCATAGTCTCAGATTGTAGAACTGTGGCGTAGGACCCCATCTCAATTGTGAAGCCCATTCCATTCCTTCTACGATATACGCCGGCTCCTGCCTTCTCCTCGTTCCTGGAGCCATCTGTAAACCAGTTGTCTCCATCACAGGGCAGGTATGCGTCGCCGTTAACCCATTCCTCCTTCGTGGATAGGCTAACTCGATACTTCTTGTCGAAGAGGTGGCGAGTGACCATTTTGTCCCTGGGCATGTTCAGGGTCGGCCTTCTCGCAATGTCGACTGGGATCTTCACTGCTGTCGAGATCCTTCTGTCATTTACCAAATTTAGCCTTCAGGCCGCCTTCGCAGCCACGGCCTTGATGGTAAGATGGAGGGGCTCTAAACCTATTAGTGCCCCCAGTGCCATCGTGGGTGTCGACTTCGAGGCTCCAGTGACGCCTCTCAAGATCAGTCCCCTGATCCTTTCCAGTCGAGACTTCACAGTGGACAGCTCGACCCTGCTCCACCAGACTACCGCCGCATAGGTTAATCTGGGTCGCAAGATCGCTGTGTAAATCCACATAAGTGTCTCCGGTTTCAGGCCCCAGCTTTTCCCTGTGGCTCTCCTACAGAGCCATAGGGTCGCTACTAGCTTCTTGCACTTGTTTTCCAGGTGCTCATTCCATGACAGCTTCTTATCCAGAATTACTCCTAGATATTTGGCTCGTTCTTTGATTTCCAGCTGTTGTCCTCCAAGTTTCAATGTACTCGTAGTTCCCCACTTGTACCTTCTGGTGAAAACAACCGCATCTGTCTTACTAGGATTAACCGATAATCCAGTTTTCTTGCACCATGAGTCTACTATCATCAGTGCTTGCTGCATTACTCCGAAGAGCACATCCAGATGCTGACCGCGCACGATAACTAATATATTGTCCGCATAGCCTATGACGTGAAGACCCTGACTCGAGAGTAGATGAAGCAATTCATCCACTACCAGGCACCACAGCAAGGGAGATAAAACTCCCCCCTGCGGACATCCCGAGTCAATGGTTCCACTTAGAGTGACATCACCCTTAGTCGTGGTTAGATTCCTGTTGGCCAACATGTGGCACGTCCATTCCACGACTGCCGTAGGCACACCATGTGCAATCATGGCCGCCCTGATCACCTCTCCAGAGGTGTTATTGAAGGCTCCTTAGATGTCCATAAAGGTTCCAACTGCAAGGCCTTTCTCCTTCAGTTGACCTTCAATTAGGTTCACTGCTCCGATTAGGGCCGTCTCCGTCGAGTGACCAGCCCTATAGGCGTGTTGCTCCTTATGGAGCGGTCTGCTTGACAAGACCTTATCGCGGATATATCTATCCACAAGTCTTTCCACTGTTTTTAATAGGAAAGAAGTTAGGCTGATGGGCCGGAAATCCTTGGGTGAAGTATAACCGATCCGACCTGCCTTCGGAATGAAGACTACTCTCGTACCCCTCCAAGCCGTCGGGACATATCCCAACGTCAAACTAGCCCTAGCAAGTCTCACAAGCGGCCCTATGATGAACTCTCCGGCCCTCTGTAAGAGGGCCGGATATATGCCATCCGGGCCAGGAGACTTGTAAGGACTGAAGGATTTCAGGGCCCTCCTGACCCTGGCAGGGGTGACGATCTCGTTGGCCAGCCGTCGTTTGTGGCCCAGTTGAGCCACAGGTGACTTTGCCTGCCTCTGAGTCGCCCTCCCCCCTTCTCCAGCCCTTGAAAAGCCTGGAAAATGTGCCCTGATCAGATGGGCCAAGGTATCCCCGTCCGACTCTGAGTATCCCCCTCCGGGCAATTTCAGAGTGCCGAGAATAGCGTCTGGATTTCGAGAAAGCAGCCTGTCCAGTCTAGCCGCCTAAGCTCCCTTCTTGATGTCTGTGCAAAAGTTGGTCCAGCTCTCCTGCTTTGCCTTACGTATTGCACCTCTGTATTCGTCCCTCATCGTTGTGAATGACGTCCATAGTTCCTTCGTTTTGCCAGTACTGGCACGTCTGAACCTCTCTCTGGTTACCCTGCGAAGCTCTTCGAGTTTCCCATTCCACCAGTGTGTCTCCCCGGCCTTTCGGACTCTTGTAGGTCGACAATTACTTTAATAAGTAGCTTTGATGGCTTCCGTGAAAGTTTTGGCTGCCATCTCCAGGGTGTCCACGTCTCGAATTGACCTGGGAACCTCTGAAATTGCACATCTTAGTTCCGTGGAAAACTGATCCCAGTCCGTTCTTCTTGGATTTCTGACCCATTTGGGGCCAGCGGGTACAACGGATTCCAACACGAACTCTATTTGTGAGTGATCTGAGAGAGAGGGTTCGTCGGAAACCCTCCACTTCTTGATACTATCCCTAAAACTACTGGTGCAGAGAGTGATGTCAATGACTTCTTCCCTGACCGAATTACGGAACGTCGGAGTGTTCCCCGTATTAAGAATATCCAAGTCAGTAGTGATTAGATATTCCAGTAGGTCATTACCTCTTGAGTTGACGTCCGTGCTACCCCACAAAGTATGGTGGGAATTAGCATCGCACCCCAACAGAAGAGGAATGCTTCTTACCTTGCAATTTTCCACCAGTGTACATACCTCCACTGGTGGATTAGTGTCGCTGTCATAAGGAAAATAAGCTGATCCTAGAACCAGCCTCCCTATCCCTTTGAGATCCAAGGCTATCACCATCAGGTCTCTCGAACATAGTTCAAGCAGCGGGACAGCGCTAACTCCCTTTGTCAGTATACATGCCCTTGGTTTCGCCGCCTTGGGGTCCCTGTAACAACAAATACCAGCCCCCCCTAATCGCCTAATGGTATCTCGAACTAACCATGGTTCTTGGATTAGCGAGATACCTGTATGCCTCGCAGCCATGCCCCTCTGCAAAACTGCAGAGGCGCCTTTGCTGTGATGCAAGTTAATCTGGGTAATGGTTAGACCCGGAGCAGTCATTTAGGTCTGCTCCCGATCCTCCTGCATCTCAACAGGCTCCTCCTGTCCCTGGCCGGCAACCCTGAAGTTGACCTGTCCAAAGTGATAGAAGGGCCTGTTCTTGAGGGCCGAAAGGGCCCTCGTTTGGGACTCAGGAATATACATGACTAGGAGATGCCTAGTGCCTCCTAATGTGTCCACTTCCTGAGGCTTTTCGTGCCTGACAATTCGCCAGGACGCAGTCTTCAATGAGGGGTTGAATCCCTCCAACCGACGGAGCACCTCAGACGGGTCTTCCGGTTTGCCCGGGAACCACGCCGTAGCTCTAACCATCTTTTGGAGCAACTCAACTCCACCCACCTTAAGGGACGCACCTTCCCACGACTCCGTCTCGACCACCGCTTTGAGTAGCCAAGCTCTAGCCGCTGGGTCGGCTGCCACAAATACAAAGACCCCTCCTCTGCAGAAGGAGGTCACAAATTTTGGCCATTGGTCTGGGGACACTTTTCCAAGCGCCCTCCAGGTAGCCTCCCTGAAGATCTCAAACTGCTCCACCGTGAGCAATGAGTCCGGGTAGTTGGTGTCAGCCACCACCACCGTCAGGGGGTTGGTCCTCTGAGCGGCCATCAGTCCAGCTCCCGACGACTCTCTGTTCGTCGGCTGCTGGGCCGACTTGTGCCTCTTCACAGGCCCAGCCACCCCCGGTGGGGTGCCCTCCGAGCCTCTACCTCTCTTCTGGGCCTCAGTGCTGGATGTCAGCCCCTCAGCTGCCGACGCTCCAGCTCCCGCAGCTGCTTCCCTAGCCTGCCGCACTTTCCTCCTCAGTCTCCTTTTCTGGGAACCGGTGAGGCTGTTTTTCTTATTGGAGGGCGGATTGGCCTCTCCCAGTACCATGGCCTCGTTCAGAGGGACCGTCGATCCCTCAGCTCCCAAGGGAGCTGTGGGCACAGCCATCAACTGAACTTGGCTTGCCGGAGAGACAGATAGAGGGGTAAGGGTTAAGTTGGGCCCGTAAAGGCCCAACCCCTCACCTCCCTCCGCCACCTCCCTTCTTCCTCCTTTCTCATTTTTTGTGTTTTAAGTATCCATATTGATCCCACGAGAAGCTAGGGAAATATAGGTCCGCCCCTGCAGAGCCATGCATGCAGGGGTAAGACTGTAATTACTCGGGGAGGTAGTCCGGTGTCCCCGAGAGGCCGTTAAGACACCTTCGTAACCCCTAGGTGCCAAAGTGCCATGAGCACGA
>CAKNYM010045295.1:6665-112519 GCA_932195095.1 Andricus curvator
ATTTCATTTCATTTTCATTATAAATCGCTTAATAAATTAAACGTAAATATATATATATATATATATATATATATATATATATATATATAATACACAGAGTGCACAGTCTTCCCTTTTTTTCTTAGTTCCCCCTTTTTCTCCTTTTCTCTTTAAATATACGATATTTGAAACTACAATATTTGAGTTACCCCCATAACATTACAAAATATATAGGACTTTTTAAATAAGTATTAGAAGGTAAACATACAAATTCATCAACTGCAATGTAAAATTTAACGATTTTAAATTCAAAATATTTTCTATTCGTTCAAAGATTATGACGAATTTGTTATATTTACAGCTTTTACTAGTGAACAATAATAAAAAATTACGAAATTTAAAAATAAATTTTTTTCGCAGTAACAATTTTTTATTATTTTTTATTATTACGCTGGAACCAAAGAAACATTTTATCATTTTGCTTTTTCGAAAAAAAACTTCTGTCGTGATTTAGGATTTTTGGGATTTCATTTTTTGTGCGATTTTGGAACGTTATATATACACCACGAAAAAAAATGTTTCCCATGAATACAAAATAATAACATGTTTCTTTGGTTCAAGCTGAAGAAATTTCAGGTTCGATGCAATCGAAAAAACATGTTTTTGTACATTTTCATAAAATTTCAATTGAGGCAAATTTTTGTTTAATTAAAAAAAATTTTATTGTAAATTAAAAAAAAAAACAGAAGGTATTAACCGATTTCAACATTTTTTTCTTTACTTGTTTTGGATGTGTGACCACAAATTTTTATCCCTCAGCTCAAACGATTCGATTAATTTTATCATTTTTACTTCGCTCTACTTTTGAATCGTTTCAAAACTTCTACGTATATCTTAAATTTGCTCAGATTTTTTCTAACATTGTTTATTATGGCAAAATTTTGCTTTAAAATCTTTTACACTCTTTCTCAAAATTTTAGGAAATAATTTTAAAAAATTTGTAATCTTTTTTTAATTTGCTCTTAGAATTCATAAAAAAATCATTTGAAATTTTACCGTGAATCTTAGGAATATATGTTTCATTCACTTGACGCCCTGCAAAATTGAGTTTACCTGAAATTTTGTTAAATCCTGAAAAATTAAAACAATTCTCTTAAAGTCTTCCATATTTTTCCCCACAGATTTTGAAATCGTCAAAACTGAAAATTATTCTTTTAAAATTAAACGTAAACCATTACAAATTTCCCCATAAATATTTTTAACAATTTATTCTCAAAATCTTTCAAAATTATTAGAAAGCTTCTAATTTTTTTTCGAATTCTTCAAAATCAGTGTTTCCAATAATTTAATTTTTCTTATCTCTTTGAAAATATAAAAATGTTTGGAAATTATAGTGTGGTAGAAAAATTTTAAGAACAGAATTATTTCCCAATATTAAACAATCATTTATAATTTAAATGTTCTCTTCCATCAATAATGATTAGAAACATTTAGAAATAGATTTTATTATGAAGTAAAATTATTTATTTGCAAATTTTTTAGACAGTTAAAAATGTTACGTACTCGAGTCAAAAATACCCCCTACCCCCCACATAGCAGACCGTAACGAAACAAAAACCCACTCCCCCCTTTGTAATGCCACGTAATATGTGAACGCTCCCTTATTATAAATATTTGTGATCTTTCCTAAGGATTTTTTTTTATTAATAATTTATTTAATTTAATAAAAACCATGTAGGTAAACAAAATAAATATAAAAAAATAATAAGAAACGAAATTAACATACCGTGGACATCACACTTCCATCCGGACCTTTAACTTCCACCTTCAAAATTATGTCACTTTCCCAAAAATGCTTTTCACAAACTGCATGTCTATATCGTAGAGTAATGTCATCTCTCCGTATAGCCCGTTGCCACAGTTTAATTTTTTTGGGGTCTTTTGGGACAAGAAATAAATGACACTGCTCCGAATTGCTGTCATAGCCTGACGTACAGCCCGGAGCTACACATCTTAATCCCATGATTTCGCACTAATAATTCTCACAAACTTTCAATAACACAATAAATAATTCACTCTTAACATTTAAATTGTCAATTTCACCCATTTCTCTCATAGAAATCACTTTCAACAGGATATTTAACGTTTTTGCCAATACATAATAATGCAAAAACAGGGTTACCTGATCGGAGCGCCATCTGTTGGATTTATTTGAACTACGATACCCCTCCGGATGCTAAGAGAACAGAAAGAGTGGGGGCGATGCATAGGGTTGGTCAAAACTGTTCTATAACAAATTTTGTAAAATTTTAACGGTTGAACCTATGTACAAAGTATATATTTCCTTTAGTGGTTTCTGAATTTTAAATATAATAGGCTTCGTTTTGCTGAAAAGCTTAGTAAGAAATTATTATGGAATTATGTTCCAAATTGGGAACTGTATAATTGGGTTGTCCAAATTTTTTTTCTTCGAATATTCCTGCATATCGCCCCAAAATTGGTTTGAATTCATAAAAAAATAAATGCGTTGAGAAGATAGTTATAAACAATAATAATTTGCTTAAACAATTATGATTGCTTAATTGCAATAACTACTACCTTTCTCTAAGTGAAAAGTGGACAAAAAGTTTAAAATTTAAGAAAAAACCGCAACTTTCTAACATTTCTCAAAGAAGATATAAATAACAGTGAATGGTCAAAAAAATTATTTCTGTTAAATTTAATTGCCTATTGCCTCGCTTTAACTGAAAATTTGAAAAATTCGGAAAAAACACGACTTTTCAACTCTATTCTAAGAAAAAATTACTATAACAATAATCAATTGTTTAAACAATTTATGTATACATCTGTTTAGCAGCTGCAAGTAGTGTTTTATGTATTAGAAACAATTTGTATTACAAACCCGCAAAATATCATAATTAGTGCCAAAAATTCGCAAAACCCAATTTTTCACTTATGTGGTTTTTTTGGGACCCTACAAAAATACTTATGAGCATGGGGACCCGACAAAAACCCCATGAACCAAAAACCCTGAACAATTTCTTATTGTTTACAGCAATTTTCTCTGTATAGAATTAGAAATCGTGGTTTTTCCGAATTTTTCAACATGTTTTCAAACTTTTCAGTTAGAGGTAATAATAAATTAAATTTAGCAGAAATAATTGTTTAAACCAATTAATATTATTATTATTTATAACAATAGTTTTTTAGAATAATGTTAGAAAGTTGCAGTTTTTTTATAAAATTTTCCACTTTTTAATTAGAGTGAGGTAATAATTAATTCAAGTTAACAAAAATAATTGGTTGAACAATTTATTATTATTTTTAATAATATTCTTTGTGAATAATGATAGAATATTGCGGTTTCTTCTTAAAGATTTAACTTATTGTCCACATTCCACTTAGAGCGAGGTTATAGTCAATGAAATTTAACAAAAACAATTTTTTAAACAAATTATTATTGTTTATGACTATCGTTTTCTATAGTAATGCTAGATAGTTGCAGTTTTTTCTGAAATTTTTAACTTTTTCTCCACTTTTTATTTAGTGAGATAGTAAGTAATGCAAGTTAACAAACATAATTGTTCAAACAATTTACTATTGACTATAACTAGCGTCTCTTAGAGTAATGCTAGAAACTTGCGGGGTTTTCTGAAATTTTCAGCTCTTCTTTTACTTTTTAGTTAGGAACAAATATTAAGATTAATTTCAACAAAAAGGCTTTTAGTAACTACTTTAAAGTAATTTACATTTAATGTGATCCATATAGAAAATTTGAAGAATATTTCAAATATCTTTTATTTCAAAAAAATATATTCCCAAAAAGAAAGAGATCGTTTAAAAAATGATTCTCTCTAATGTTTATTTATTATATGTTTATTTATTATTTGTTCATAACTAAAAAGCCAAAACAAAGTTGAAAATAGTTACAAATAATAATAATTTGTTTAAACAAATATTTATATTACATTTAATTGATTATTGCTTCGCTCCAACTGAAAAGTCGACAAAACCTTGAATATTACAGAAAAAAAACGCAACGTTCTAGCATTATTCAAAGAGAATATTATACAAAATAATAATAATTCGTTTAAACTATTATGTCAACACCTAATTAGCAGGAGAAAGTAGTAGGCATGATAACTTTGGAAAGCTATTTTGGATTAAAATTCAAAAAGTTAGGGCATTTTCAAATTTTTTTAAAAACCTTTTTTTTTCAATAATAAAAAATGCTATGCACGGCTATTTGTAGTACTCGGAAAGTCGAACAATTTATCCTCATGGCTCTTCTTTGATAAAAAGAAAATTATCAGAGTTATTGCATTTGCAAAATTAAAAAAAAAAAAAATGAAAATTTTAAGCCAAACAACGCACGATATAAAAAAATCTAGAGAAGAAAAACGTTGCTTTTTGAAAGCTATGAATACAAGATTATCATAACAACCTTTTGAATTTTCTTGAAAAATCGAAAATTCGAATTTTGTTCGTGCAGAAAATAATGAAAAATCATAAATTCCATTTTGCGGTCAAACTATGCAAGATAAGAAAAAAGATAAAATAAATGAAATTGGACAAACGACACAAGCTATGAAAAAAAATGAATAAACAAAAGTTGTTCATCCAAAAAAGAACAACAAATGTATTATTTATCATTTTTTTATAGGACGCGCAGTTTTTGTTTTAATCGTAAAAAATAGTATTAAAAATACAAAAATGAAATTGGACAAACGACACAAGCTACGAGAAAAATGAATAGACAATTTTCTACTGTATAATCTACAGAGGTTTTGGTATATTTGAAAAAACACCCTTTTATCGCAGCAAAAGTTTTTGAAACATTTTTTTAATCACCGGTTCATCGCAGGTTGTCATTTAAATGATGCTCACATGATTATAAAAATTAAAGAAAAATAAAAGATTAAAATTTTGATTAGAATTTTTTTGATTTGAAAAGTACTTTTATGGCAACATAAAACAGTTTCAAACTTGGCCACATGTGTTGTGCCATTATATACTAGCTTATGGGAATTTTCTTTTCGAATTTTGATAAATATTTACTGAGGGGGAGGGAATGAACATTTTGTTGTAATTTTAATAAATATTAAATGAGGGGATTTTTCTAAATATCGTCTATCTGCGATTTTTAACTCTTCTAATGACGATAAAAAAAATTCCGTCCAGTATAGTTTCGATAGAGTTTTTCACGACCTTCCCACTGATCATAAGCATTGTTTGGATAAATAAATATTTGACATTTAAAAATGAGTGTCAAGAATAAATTTGACTTAATTGGAGCAAAGGCATAATTTTTCATTTTTTTATCCCAAAAGAAAGCTTACATTTTTCCCATTAAAAGCTTTGAGGTTAACAAGTGTCATTTTTATTGTTTATTTATAAAAATAAGCGATGTGTGATTTTTAAGAATTTAACATATTTTTGACGATTTGTAACTCTTCTAAAAGCGATACAAAAATTTTGTTTCGTATAATTTGTATAGCCTTATTCACGCCCTTTCCACTGATCATAAGCGTTTTTTGTTGAAATAAATATTTTACCATCCAAAATTTAGGTAAAAAATAATTTGACTTTTTTCATAGAAGGACGCTTTTTTAAAACTGTTTTGGGGTGAGAAAGAAAGCCGTTTAAGAAATGTATGCTTTTTAAAACTTTCGGCTGAAATTTTCAATGAAAAGTGTTAGGGTACCTTTCGACGAACCGTGGATTTTGAATTAATCGTGGAATTAATATTTTACCAGAGATTAATTCAGAATCGAGGTCTGTGAAAAAGTGAAAGTTATGCAATTGAAGCATTTGGCAGTATAACCTAACTAATAGATACGATTGGCGGCAAATTTGAAATTTGTATCAGGATTCATAATAATTCAATTGAAAATCCTTTTTATACGTTTTTATAAGAACTATTCATTTTACCATAAGTACTAGAATTATATCTTTGTTAGATACTTAGACCTACTTCTGTTTTGAATCAAGTATGTATTTGGAGTGAAAAATTGGCTGATTTCAATATTTTGGGGTAAAAAGATTTTTTTTTTATTTGAATCCGAGATTTCGAGAAAATCGCAATGAAGCGATTTTTCTGTTTAGCCTACATTTTTTTTAAGTGTCGTATGAAAAGCAAAATTTATTTTTTACCTTCATTTTTTAACTTTAGAATCTAAAAGAATATTTAATAATTGGATATATGTACTAATAATGTAAAAAAAACAGTAAAGAATGGAGTTTTTCATATATATTTTTCTACTAGAAGACGTAGCTTTTTACACGTTTTAATTTTCGAGGAGAGTATAGTTCCGTTGTTGAATATTGAATATTGTTTTTATATTATTTCGCTTTATTTTAATCACTTCTAATTCTTTGGCAATTCGTATTTCTCGGGTATAAAGGGAGTTGTCGTGCCAAAAATTAGATATCTGAAAATGAAAATGCTGTCGTTTCAACTAAAAAACATTATTTTTAATGACAAAATTATGAAACTTACCAAAAAAATTATTTGAACAATGTTGTTAGTAATTGAATTTGTTTTCCTACTACCGCTTCTTATCAATTAAAAAAATGGTTGAATGGCTACAACTCTGCTGTTTTAAATTTTGAAAATAAATTTATCTGTGGTTGAAATCGTTAATGTTTAAAAACAAAACAATTTTTAAACAAATAACTATATTTTAAAATTATTTAGTTATTTTTGAAATTGGAAACAGTAGATTTGTAAGGAATGTTTCCCCTTAAAAAATAAGCCATCTATACCATTAAACCATTTCCCTTTCAGGGTAGGCGTGACACTACCCGATTCGGGTAGTGTTTCTAGGTTTTTCTTGTAGTTATAAATAACTACAAGTGTGGGCTCACCACACCCACGATGTGCCAACAGCACTCATGTCAGTATTCTTGAATGGTCACCCATCCAAGTACTAACCGCGTCCAACGCTGCTTAACTTCAGTGATCTGACGAGAACTGGGTTTTTCAGCGTGGTATGGCCGTTGGCCATGATTTATTAAAATTCAACTATTTAAAAAAAATTAAGAATGGATAGTAAAAAAAAAAACAGTTACAAAAACTATTATTAAAATAATTATTTTTCGGAAGTTTTAAACTTTTTTTTATAACAAATATTTTTTCTCGTAATAAGTGACTGATAAGGTCATTTCAATTCTTAAAATCATAGACAGCTTTTTTCCCAGGGACCTGATTTTTGGCACTACAACTACGCTAAGTAACTAAATTGTATTTAATAAGACGTGGCTGAAAATATTTCTAAAAAATTACGTAAGATGGGGGGGGGGATTGACAAAAAATTTGTTACGCTACTTATGGATGTTTATTGGCAATTTTTTGATAAAAAACAGTTTCGAGGTAAAAACTTAAGCTGTCTATTTATACAATTTTAATTATTTTGAACTTAAATCTGCTTTTCTGAAAAGTTCGCTAAAAGTGATGTAAAACGAAAAACGCTTGAGTAATATGCAAAGCGAAAAAAAAACCTTAAAGCAGTATATAGTTTGAAAGAAACTTGTATAATTCTGCAATAAATCCGTCGAATTATTCTTCGAATTGAAAGCTTTTTAATTGTATTTTCTGTAATATTAAAGAGCTTTCCTAATCAGATATTTATATTTTGAATTCCTGAACTTTTCATGTTTTGCGTGTTAAAATAATAATTAGGAGGTGTGTTTCTTTTTTAATAGGTCCCTGTTGCTTGCAAGGCATGTCCCTGTGGGCACTCGTTTTTCAACGCTCGTCGCAATTCCATTAAGAGTCCACCTAGTCCAGATGGCGGTACAATGAAGACGAGAAGAACAAACCGTATTAAGCGTGAAAAGCCAAATTACTATGACGCATTAGAATACGACAAACAGACGAGAAAAAGTGCGAAGGTAGGATTTTTAATTTCTTTTGATTTTAAAAACATTTCGCAAACATATCGAAACATCTGGAAGTGCATCTTTTAATATAATGCAACTTTCGTTTCCATTCCTTAAAAAATGATTTGAAGATTCTTTTATATTCAGATATTTTGGCTCAAGGAATGATTTTCGACCTTCAGTTTTTAATAGTCATTACGGGAAAAAGGAATTACTATTATTTACTTTTAATTTTAGAATGTCAGTGGGGTGTCTGTTTTGTTTTGTCACGTCCAGCGACTATTATTGATATTATTGATATTGTTATTAGTAATAACAATATCAATAACAATATAATAATATCAATAATAGTCGCTGGACGTGAGAGTTTATTTAAAAAATAGCTATTCACGGAGAAAAATTGATATTACCCGCTAATAAAAAAGATATAATTTGTTGAAAGTATCATTGGGTAAAAATCCAGATGTTTGTAATAAATATCCTCTAGATATTAGGAAGAAGATATTATCGTTCATTATTCTTGGAACTGGTCACCCCGCCCTTTTTAAGCGTTACGTAAATTTTTAATCCCCTGGATTGGATCATAATTTTTTTAGTCACATCGAAAATTGTATAATGTAAGCAAATCATATAATTTTCGTTAAAATCATCTGGAGATGCCTTTTAGTCCTAAGCCCTTCAATTGTGTTTGTAAGTTAACCCTTGCGTGCACACCCAACTTTATCCACTTTGTTACACGCCCGGGGTATTTGTTACACACCCGGGGTACCCGACTGCCCACTTCCTTTTTTTCAATTATTAAAATAATTATGCAATTGAAATCGTTTTATTGTCGTTTATTCCAATAAATAAATATCAAAAATGAGTTCCAAAGGCACAAAACACTTTAAAACACCAAAAGGATTCACCTGATGTCCGTAGCGGACATTAATCAACACATTTCACGTGCATAAATCAAATAACTTGATAAGACATTAATAATCCATTCAAAGTTGATTTTTATTATTTTGGGTACCCGGGTACCCAAGAAGTCGATTATTTTTGTGAAAAAAAAATCCGAAATAAATTCAAAATACACCATTTGCTTAGAATTGAGCTAAATAACGACGATTTGGAGGCCCCAAGCGAAATTTTTATTTTGACTCGACTTACGTGAAAAAATGTACCATGGTGGGCACCCAGTTACCCGGGTGTGCTCACAAGGGTTAAGCAGAGTTTTTCATAAGTTGAAGACTCAGCCAAACCTGGCTTGACTTGAAGTCTGTAAAAATCAGTTTAAATCAAGGAATTTACAGCTGAATTAAATTGTGCAAACCTCTAGTTTCAAGCATCTAGTTTTCAATATCTATTTTTCTTCGTGTGTGCTGGAACAATTTTTAATTTACTTAATGCCTAAATTTGCAGTAGTTTTACAAACAATTAATTATAATACTTTAACAGCTCAGGCGGGGAGTTGAGTCAAGTACAGATATTGACTGTAGGCAATTGAATAAGAAGAAGAAGAGGAAAGGAAAGGGCAAAGGAAAAGGTGGTGGGAGCAGTGGAGGGGGTGATGATGATGATGAAATGGAGGGTGTGAGTGGATTATCACTAGAGAAACAGCTCACCTGCTCCCTCATTTTACAAGAACTGAATAACAAAATGCAAATCGTCGCTTGGAAGCCGACGTAAGTAGATTAAGATGGCCAAGGGAAAATTTGCAAACATGTTAATTATAAGATGCAGTTCAGAATGTTGTAACTGCCAACCACATATTCAGGGTGCAATTTTAAGGCTTGTAAGCTTTACTCCTGGATATGTATGACTTGTGATAGATATTTAAATTGTATCAAATGCATGTTTATTTATAGTAAGTAGTTATAAGTGTATATACAAATTCAGGCCAATATTTATAATTGCATACTGCGATTCTTATTATTTTTTTTTACAATCTCGCTACTACAAAATATGAATGATCGAATCTAAGCAGTTAAGATAATGCACTATTATTTTTAACATGTTGGTTTTAACTGGATCAATTTAAATTAAGTATGCTGGTACAAAATTTCGATAAAAAATCTTGACTATTTACATTTGGAAACTCATAAGGACTATGATTTTTCATACTTTAAACTATATATACCCCGTTTGTGTTATAATGATTCAATACAATTGTATCAAATTCTTTCTCATTTCTCAATTTATATTTCCTGAAGATTCATTTAAAAGAGTGGAAAAAGCATCAATTGTTTTCTACAGTATTGCGATCATTAGGCTTGGGAAATTATTCAATTTACTTCCGTACCTTAGCATAAATTATTGCTTCAATGTGCATAACATCGAATTATACGTACGGTAATTTATTTCATTAACTTGTAATGATTGTTGTACGGTTCGGCTCCTACAAACTGCAAGATGATATCATGGGAAAATTTTCATCTCGAATCATCTCCTTACCAGGTCCCAATACGATCGCAGACGCACCTCCCCTTGGAAGTGAGGCAGCGGCCAGCTTCCAATTTTCTTTCTAATCGTCTTATCTTCTTTTTGATCCAATACTTCTTTGATAAAACTCCCGAAACCAGGGTAATCGTCTAGTAATAGATGACTTATACTAATTTGAAATCAGTGCTTTGCGGTTGGAACCCACAAAGCTAGATTTTAAATTATTGTTAATTAATTTAATTAACGACATTATTAATATTTTATCTTACAATCAGATAGAAAAAAAAAGAAACGAAACAAGTCAGAAATTCGGATGAACGAGATTTTATCCCCCTCACCATGACTAGAGTCTCCGGCGTGTTCTTTAACTCAGATAATTCTACATCAGAAATTACTTAATTTACTGCCTAGGTAATATGTTGATGAACATATCTTATTAATTAAAAGAATTCTGCATTAGAAATAACAGACGCGAATTTTTTCTGCAAAAAGGAAACGATCCACGAGTCGTTGTTACTCGGAGTCATCCGAATACAAGATATCGAGGGATTTTTAACCTATTGTAAAAGCGTAACGGCGATTCAACTAATACTGTTAACTTGAACCTCAGTATCATGAACTCCGGAATGGTTAACGAAAAACAAAATCAGGAGGTAGAAAAACTCCTTTAAAGGAATAAATAAAACCCCTCTAACCGGGAGAAACATCGATCCGATTGTACCTTACCCAAGCAATAACCCTATCAACAACCTATCGGTTGTATCCGCCCAAACTTGCGGCAATTCATTATTAGAATATTCCATTTCATTTTTAAAAATTCTATCTGTTACATCCTAAAGACCTAAACAGCTAAATTCCTATTTTGGTAACAAAGCCTATTCCCCTATTAATGTTTCCTATATTTACTTAACTATTTCTTGCTAAGTGGGATGAGGGCAAGCTAAATGAATAAGTTTAAATACATTTAATTTCTTTATTTAAATTTTACATTAACTATGATGACCCTTTGCTTTTGTTGAAATGATTTGAATTTGACAGTTGACTATTTCCGTTCCTTTCAAACGTGGATTTAATTGATCTCCACCCTTTAAAAGAAAATAAACTGGTTCAAAATCTATATTTTAAATAAAATTTGAATAAGTTAAATTAGGGATTTTGTAAACTTACCGGTTCTTGATGTTTTGCTTGAATTAATCCTTTTTTTAATGAGGAGAACACTTCACATAAATCCTTTCAGTGTTTCAAATTTAACTGGTACTTGATAAGGAACTCCGAACTGATAATAGGTCCCGTTTTTCGAAATGTAAATTTTACACTTGATTGTGATTGTATAGTGGCGTTCCGATTTTTAGTAAGACTGTCGTTCCGTTCCAATTTTAGACTGCCTTTAGTTTGAGGGTTGCTGCTTATATCTGGAATTTAGTCCTATGGAATCCTTGGGTCCCATGGAAAATGGTTTGACAGCTTTCCTCTGCTATAAATTTAAGTAGCCGTGCCAGGGCTAATGGGTTTCCTCGCCACCGGGGTAGTAGTTGAGTCTCTGGTTGTGTGCGTAATACTTGGATTGACTCGGGGTGCCGGGTAAGACACTGTGTAAGTGATTGGTGTATCCTCGAGGTTCGAAGCTTCCTTAGGTGGGTGCAGGTAGTTGGAGTTGCAAGGAAAAGGATCATATCTAGGTCAAGTTAAAAACGTTTCATTCACAAAAAGGTCACTGGCATAGTTCGTATATTTTGACACAGTTAGAATTTATTGAGAATAGACAATAAAGGTAATGATTGCTTAGCGTGATGATAGTAAAAGTTTATAATTCACAAGGGGAAGGCCTCAAGTATGAAACTGAAATCGAGTTCGCATGAAGATAATTCGAAAGATTATCGAATTTCATTCGACACGTGTCACGGCTTTTTTGTAAGTGGAGCCTAGTTTTTTAAATATTAATGTTTTAAAATTGCGGCTACCTTCACTGATACACTAGTATCAGTCACGCGGAAAATTTTGCAGCCAGCGGCGCTGGCCCTGCGGTAGCGTGCCTGCTTGCGATTCCCTGCTGTCGGGGTTCGAATCTTTTGGCTAGATTTTTTTTTTAATAATACCACAAATTTAAATTATTATCAGTAACAATTTTAATATATAATATTTCGGAAGGTTGAATTTTTTGAAGTTGATTTTCAAATGGATAAAATGTAATCTTTTCGAATCAAAACAAAATAAGGTACAATAAGTTGACACGGTAAACGTACTTTATATGATTACAGTAATATTCACCTTAAAATCGGGGTAAATATTTACATTTGATTTTCTCTTTGGGGTACCAAGAACAACCACAGAAAGAATAGATAGCCAGAGTACAATTTTGAACGTCAATCAAGTTTGTTTTCCAATTACTTGGACGCGTTAAAACTCCAACTGACGATTATCACCCCAAATTATGTACTTCATAATTATAAAGATAAAAAAGAGTATTATTTAATATATTATATGATATTATAATTAGAAAGTGTCGAATTTTCTCAACCTTCCGAAATATTATATATTAAAATTGTTACTGATAATAATTTAAATTTTTGGTATTATTAAAAAAAAAAAAATCTTGCCAAAAGATTCGAACTCCGACAGCAGCGAGTCGCAAGCAGGCACGCTACCGCAGGGCCAGCGCCGCTTGCTGAAAAATATCCTGCGTGACTGATACTAGTGTATCAGTGAAGGTAGCCGCAGTTTTAAAACATTAATATTTAAAAAACTAGGCTCCACTTACAAGAAATCCGTGACACGTGTCGAATGAAATTCGATAATCTTTCGAATTATCGTCATGCGAACTCGATTTCAGTTTCATACTTGAGGCCTTCCCCTTGTCAGTAATGGTCACCAAGTAAAAGTTTACAATAGGTTATTAAGATAAACAATAGCAGTAATAGTAATAATATTAATAATTACCAATTATTATCATTAATTGTTTTTAATTATTAAACATTATAACGTCAATCTCAGCTTTGAGGGATACAAAGAAAGAATGACGCTACAAAATTCTGACTTAACCCTTTTATGTAGAGGCGCCAGTGTACCCTTCCGGTGTCGTTTGACAGGAACAAAATAAAGTAGAGAAATACCGAGCAATATCAGCCAAATAGCACCTCGGAACCGAAATTCTGTACGGACACAACGACGAACACTGTATGCGAGAGGGACAAGATAATTATGTACCGACGCGTGAGAAACACACATGAAACAAAAGTACCTAAATTTGACGTTAAAGCGACGCACAGTGGGCTTTTTTGCAAAATTTACTTTCAAAACCTAATATCTCTCGAAAGAATTGACCAAAATGGATGTTCTTTGAACGAGATTAAAGCTTAATAAATGTACAATAGGGGGAAATTATAGAGAACAGTTTTTCCGAATTTCCCAACCTGGAAAATGCGGGAAAAGACCGTAATTTTTTAACAAAAATTACAAAATTGTACTAGAATTACAAACAAAAAAGTTTTGTTTAGTGCAAGACATCATATTTCATAGATTTTTTGATGCTGAATCTAAATCTGCCAGGAAGAATAGCGTAGCGTTTTTCCTTTCCGAGAAAAATGCGGTTAAATATGAAAAATCCAATATGGAGAGACACAAGTCGGAAACATGATGGTTACTTAACGAAGTTTATTATCTTTAGGTTTTTAGGGTCGCTGAATTCAAATCTGACGTCAGAATTACAAAATAAAGAATGGCGGATGCAATATGGCGGAACAAAAGTTTTGAAAAATTTAAGAAAATTTTCCATATTTACGTTTTCGAGGGCTCTCAATCCAAATATGACGTCAGAATTTCAAAATAAAAAATGGCTGATCCAATATGGAGGAACAAAAGTTGGAAAAATGTAGGCAACTTTAGAAAATTGTCCATATTTACGTTTTGGAGTTCGCTTAATCCAAATCTGGCATCAGCATTAAACAATGAAAAATTGCGTATCCAAAATGGCGGAACAAATATTGAGAAAATTCTATTTTTAAAATTATTGCATGAATACAATTGTAGTTACAGACATATAAAGAAACATAAATCTTTGGCGACAAACTTCACGAAATAACGTAACAAATGTATTTTATTTTTCGATTTTTGTTTCACTAAATCCGACCTATCATTTTTAATTTTTAATTTTGAAATTTTAACATCGGATTTGGATTCAGCGACCTCAGAAACGTAAATATGGCTTATTTTGTGAAGTTGCCCAAATATCAATTTTTGTTCCGCCATATTGGAACCGCAATTCTTCATTTTGAAATTATAACGTCAGCTTTGGATTCAGAGCCCTCGAGAACATAAATGTGGACAAGTTTGTCAATTTTCCTAAATTTTTCAAAACTTTTGTTCCGCCATATTGCATTCGCCATTCTTTATTTTGTAATTCTGACGTCACATTTGGATTCAGCGACCCTAAAAACCTAAAGATAATAAACTTCCCCATGTTACCATCATGTGTCCGACTTGTGTCTCTCCATATTGGATTTTTCATATTTATCCGCATTTTTCTCGGAAAGGAAATACGCTACGCTATTTTACCTGGCAGATTTTAATTCAGCATTGAAAAATCTATAAAATATTATATCTTTCACTAAACAAAACTTGTTTCTTTGTAATTCTAGTACAATTTAGTAATTTTTGTTAAAAAATGACGGTCTTTTCCCGCATTTTCCAGGTTGGGAAATTCGGAAAAACTTTTCTCTATAATTTTCCCTTATTGTGCATTTAATAATCTTCAATCTCGTTCAAAGAACATCCATTTTGGTCAATTCGTTCAAAAGATATTAGGTTTTGAAAGTAAATTTTGCAAAAAAGCCCACTGTGCGACGCGTCACGAGGAAATAGCAACCGACGGATTCGGTGCAAGCGCACCGAGTTAAAATGCGAATAAAATCACCACAATCGTACACGGAACACACAGGGATCACAGTACATAAATTTGGCAGCAGAGCCTCGGTTCACCGTCGCGGCTAAGGTCTGATCCCCGCAACCTAGTGGCGACGCTGGGCGACTTATCCGTCAACGAGAATCCGGGTTGGGTGCCCGACAAGAAATACAAGTTGTAAGAGATTTTTCGATGATTATTGAATTAATTCCAAATTTCATTTAAGATTGGACTCAGAATGAGTCCAATGTTTGCCTGAAGGGCGCCAGATAGTTTGCCTAATCTCAAACTACCAAAAGATTGCAATTCATATTTGTAAGGACGTTTCCAGCCCGTTGGAAAATCCTTACTAAAAATTTATAAAATGGCCTACCTCAACTCAGTCCTCAGTTGTAGTGCCCCATGCCTAACTAAGCTGAAAAAAAGTAAAGGAGAGAAGACCAAAATATAGGCAGGAAAGGCCCAAGTGGCTTATCAGCGCCGAAGGCCTGAGAAAGATGAAGTAGGTCACAAAGAAAAGCTGAGTTAACGCGACTCAAAGAAAAGATCCATTATACTCTAAATTTTATTCCGATAAAAAAAAAGTCATGAAGTCCCTACTGCTAAACCTGAAATTGAAAGAAATTCACCAAAAATAAGGGGGGAGGGGTGTTCCTAACCAATAATTTCAAATCACACACATCCTTTTCCCGCTTAGTTTTATTAACGTAACACATACAAATTTCCGACATATTTTCTCGATGACAAAATCGGTCGCGTATTCCTCCTTTTCCCAGGCACTCAGTTTTATTAACGTAACACATACAAATTTCCGACATATTTTCTCGATAACAAAATCGGTCGCGTATTCTCAAAATCCCTACTAATCAACAATAATGTTCATTTTTACCGGTACCTACTTTGAAACGCGGAATTCTAACTAACCAAACCTATGGCCACGTGGCCATAAGGCGAAGACGAAGTTACATCTACGACAAAGAAATGACAGGGGACCTACCTGGCAACATCCTGCCTCCTCTCGATCTTCCTCTCATTCTGATAATTAGATTTTCCCCTTGTTAACTCCTTATTTTATTTTTATTTTGCCGTAGCTTTACTCAGTGCAAGTTCAGAATCACAAATGAATTTTAGAGTGGCGTCCCCGTTCACCCTCTCATAGGAGTCGGATACTTGAATCTGGGACACCCTGTATATAGTGGACGAAACACTAATATTTTTCGATAAAAAACTTATGCGGCTTAGCGGTTAGAAGATTCCTTTATATTAGGTCCAGTTTAGTCGACGTTTCGGATTGGTACCAGTTCCTCTTCAAGACTCCTGTTTGGACCGAAGTAAAAAATTCCAAATAAATTAGAAAAAAGTAAAAGATGGCTTCAGCATTTAAGTGTTTCGAAGAATTTTCGAGAGATCTTAGAAGTTTACATCTAATAGCGTTAAAACAAGTCGTAAAGTGCAGGATGAAAAGGCAGGGATGAGGAAGATTCTTATTCTTGACTGGTTTATGGCAATTAATCTGCGCACTTCAGTTTAAAAAGAAGTAAAGAAAGTTATATTGAATAAATGTACATTAAAAGTCTGATTAAACAGATAAATTTCATGCACGTTAATAAACATTAATTGCGTCTCGAATTGCAATCAAAAAGGACTCACGTCCACGCTCGTCGTTCGCTCGAATCGCACAGACTGAACTCTCTGTTCTAACGCACACATACATTTGTTTCCACATTTGATTTTACTATACTTTTATTGTAGGAAGTACTTGGCACTGCTTCTTTATTTTTCCAATCCTAGAAATGATACTTGTGGTTTTAAGAATTGACATTTTTTTAAGTTTATATTAAGGCCTGCTTCTACTAAGGCTTTCATAACCGTAATAAATTTTCCTCTCAAGATTGGCCAATCTTTTTCCGAAATGAAAATATCATCCAGATAAAATAGAATGTTTTCATCTCTAAAAGGAACTAATACTCGTCGCATCAATTTTGCAAAATAAAAGGGCGCGTTCATTAGTCCGAAGACCATTCGCTTAAATTCACCGGTGTCGTCTGTCGTAATAAATGCAGTTTTCGCTCGGGCCTCTTTGGATAGTGGTACTTGCAAATACCCCATAGCTAAATCTAGAGTAATAAATAGTTTACTATCCCCAAAACTTCCTAGTTGTTTGTCAATATGCGGTAATGGAACGTGTATTCTTTCGGTTTGAGAATTTAAAGTTCGATAATTTTTGAAATTGTTCTTCAGAAATCCATTTTTTAAAAGAAATGGAAGTTTTGTGTGAAATAAAGCAAGGACCAACGCGGTGACGCATGGTCTTGCAGCTTTTTCAGGTTCTACCGCTTGCGGTTCATTTTTAAGTTGATCCTTCCATGGTGCCTCTATTTGTTGTTCCTCCATTGGTTCATCCACTGGTTGTTCCTCCACTACTTCTTCTGTTTGTGGGTCAGTGCTGAGCTGAGCCTCCACTGGATCCTCCATTTGTTGATCCTCCACTGGTTTTTCCATTTGTGGTTACTCCACTAGTTCTTCTGTTGGTAACTCCCTAGTTCAAAGGCAGATGGATTTCGTGAGGGCGAAAAACGTTATAGATCAATTTTGGTGAAGTAAAATTATAAATGGTTTATTATAATTAAGGTATGGTGTATCGATATATGCAGGCTTGATGATAATGTGAGAAACTAGAGTTGTAACTAATCTGAGCGAACCAAGTAATCGTTGGCCTGCAGGGCGTGCCCATTAAAGTTAATCGAGATCCACTAGAAACCTGTTCCTAAAATTTCACGACACATGAGATCATTCAAGATCTATGTTAAAGACAGCAATAAAAATGCTTAAATCACTTGGCGGAGAAAGTGGCAATACTGACCTTGAGTCTCGCTTATTCCAAAGTTCTATTCAGTAAATCGATGCCAAGCCTGGCGGATCAACGACAATGGATTCGTCTATTACAAAAAATGGTCTGGTCAACGACTATTTTGTTTTGTGTCCAATGAATGACTTTTTCTCCTTCAAATAGAGCCAGTTCCACAAGTTCTTTTTCCCAAATAATTCTACATCAAGAATGATATTATTTACATTCTAAACTATGCAATTATGAAAACTAATTTTATGAATTAAAATAATTCCATTTCGATAACAGAAAAAAATGTTTTCCTAGCGTCTAAAATTTTATTCCTTCTTTATATAATGTTATCTCCCAATGATGGGAATAGGGAATAACTCGCAAAGGTGGGTATGGATTAGATCAATTCAAGATTGTTTGTTTAGAGGGAGAGCGATTCATGAGGAGAGTAGTAAATCATTTTGAAATAGTTAGTAGTTAACCTTGTTGATCGAGGAGATTGATGTCCTCTGGAGCATGCGATTCCGAATGTTGTTGGAGTATATTTGGTAATCCAGAAAACACTGTATTGAACCCGATATTTCTGAATGATCTCAGATTTGGAATACTATAGCTGTTCGCAGCCAGCTAAATAATTAATGATTCATTGCTGTAAATTCATTTGCCCAGACTAATTTTTAAGTTAATTATTAATAAATTAATTATTTTGTACGGGTTAATCAATCATCTCGTTACTCTATGTAACGGGGCTTACCGAAAATTTAATTTAATTACTGCCTGGCCGGAGATGGCCCAGGATGGGCAGAATAACGGTAACGAACTCGTTCAACAAAAATGAACAAAGCGGCACGAAAAGTTCTCTCCCACAAGTTCAGCCGATCGCCATTTTATTCCTATATTTATATTCATTGATGAAAATTCATCTTTTTAATTAAAAAAATTCCATTTCGAGAAAAAAAGAAACGTTTTCTAGCGTCAACGATTTTATTCCTTCTTTATCCAAACTTCGTGAGTCCAATGATAATCATGCTGGGTACCGATCCTGATATTTCTTCGTTGTCTGTTAGAGAATTCGGAGCTTCAGGTACTCTTCTGTGCATAAGAAGAATTCTTCTACATAAGAACTCTTCTTTGCCTTAAATATTATTACATTAGAAATGACTTAATATGATTAGTAGGTTATATATTGATGGAAAGTTATGTTATTAAATAAAAGAATTCCATTTCGACAACCGAGAAATCGGAACAAATTTCAGGAGTATTCCTGAGACCACTTGGCATGGGAGTACTTCTAGGGGGTACCTCATCAAAGTGGGGTCCCTGCTCCCTCTGCCGCAATTCCACCTCCTATAGTAGAGACAGGCACTCCGTAAAGCCGTATTCAGACGACCGGTTCCGATTACGGTTACGATTTACGGTCCGGTTCATGCACACGGTGCATCGGTTGCACCCACGATTGCCTTCACGGCAATATTAATTTATATATATATATATATATATATATATACATTTTTTTTATGATGCAATTTTAAGTTGCTGAACCTCCTGTATGAGGATGAATTCGGCATCCTCCGTCCAAATGTGGGGTTTTGGGGCAATTTTTCTTTAAAAACTTGACAACAACAACACACGAGGCCTGCGAGTATTTTTTTTCAAGGCAGCTGACGAGTCACGTGACTTTATCGACCGCTGTGATTGGCTACGATCAGCGACGATCGTGGCCGGGTCGAAATCGCCGCGGTTGAAAATAGAGAGAAACCTAAACGCGCAACCAATCGTAATCGGGAACCGCTCTTCTGAATACGGCTTAAGGGAGTGCATATAATTCTCCACCGCCCAATAAACCCTGGTTAAGTACTCGCCTTCCTCTTGGTTCCAGGAGTACTCCTGAAACCACTTGGCATGGGAGTACTTCTTGGAGGTGCCCTTCAACAAAGTGGTGTCTTCCCGTCACAGCCGCAGAGCCTTTCCCGGCCATTTGGCCCACTTCGGCTCACTCCTCTCCGCCGTTGTCCAGGGTGGGAAATCTATGTAGAAGCTAAAGTAAAAAGAAAAAAAAGAATAGCAACAAATTTAGAAGTTTCTTTCAAGATTTAAAAAATTGATTTTAAGAAAATATTCACCAAACTTTTTAACCGACTCAAATCCTTCCTAAAAGTCTGTAATATTCTTTAAAATGAAATTAAAATCATTTGGATGGTGGTCTTGACTTTAAGTCTAATAAATTAATAATTACCTTATAAGCAAACATTATCCGGATTTCAGGTGCCGGAAACCTCCTCGGTGTCACTCGATAGAACTCTGATTTTAACTAATTTTAATAACTCTTCCAAAAAGTCCCTAGCTCAGAGTTAGAGGGATGTTGTGGGGGCGAAAAACGTTATAGACGCTAGTTTAAATAAATTCAATAAAAACGGTGCTTATTAAAATTTTTAAAGTTGTGTTTACTTCCTCTTTATTGAAGGAGAGTGGGGGAAGTTCAAAGTTAGGGGAATAGGAATAGTGTTTGTCGGTGTCGGCCGGAAATTCCTAAGGGGGGTCGTACCCTGGCAACCTAGTCAGCAACTACGTTGAGGAAGACGAGGTTTTTCCAAACGGGGCTGTATCGGGGATGCACCTAGGCAAACTAGATGGCAGCTACGTTAAGGAAGAAGAGATTTTTCCTAATAGGGCGGTAGTGGGGATACACCTAGGCAAACTAATCGGAGAACAAACTCCGCCGAGTCCGGTCAATGGAGCTGAGTTTTTCTGGGGAGAATTTCTCCGGGGAGCCGTAAATCGGAATGAAGACCTCGTCCGGACTGGCAAACAGAGAGTCGGGCGAAGGTAGTCCCCTTAGAGGCGAAAAGATTAGTTCCGGTACGGGTACGGACCGGTAGGGTCGCTGTGATACAGTTAGTGGTGCGAACCGAACGGGCGTCGGGGTCGTGGAGGTCCCTGATGCGGGGGCGACCACGGATGATGGTTGGGCCTGGTTCGAGATGACTCCGCTAGCCAATGCCAGGGCGAGCTCCGCCTTTCGTTGATGCTTCTTCTCGCCACGACGGTAGCTCTGACTCGGACCTTTGTATGGCTTCGATACTGACGTCGACGGTCGAGGAAGTGACCCGCGAGCGCAATAGGTTGACAAATCTATCCTAACCGGGGCCTTTCCGGGCGCACACCGGGCAACTTGGTGAGGGCGTGTCATGGAGTTGAGCAAAAGCAACTATGTTATACTCCGTTGAGAAAGAAGAGATTTCTCAAACGCGGCGGTACCTAGGCAAACTAAGTGGCAACTATGTTGCACTCCGTTGAGAAAGAAGAGATCTTATCGAACGCGGAGTTAATGGGACGTAACTAGGTAAACTAATCCGACGGCTATGCTGCACTCCGTTGAGAGAGAAGAGATTTTCTCAAACGCGGCGGTATCTAGGAAAACTAATTGGTAACTATATTGTACTCCGTTAAGAGAAGAGATTTTATCAAACGCGGCGGTACCTAGACAAACTAAGTAGCAACTATGTTGCACTCCGTTGAGAAGGAAGATATCTTCTCAAACGCGGCGCTAATGGGGACGGAACTAGGTAAACTAATCCGACGACTATGCTGGACTCCGTTGAGAGAGAAGAGATTCTCTCAAACGCGGCGGTACCTAGGCAAACTAAGTAGCAACTATGTTGCACTCCGTTGAGAAGGAAGAGATCTTCTCAAATGCGGCGCTAATGGGGACGTAACTAGGTAAACTAATCCGGCGACTATGCTGCACTACGTTGAGAAGGAAGAGATTTTCTCAACCGCGGCGGTAACTAGGCAAACTAAGTGGCGACTATATTGTACTCCGTTGAGAGAGGAGATTTTATCAAACGCGGCGGTACCTAGGCAAACTAAGTAACAACTATGTTGCACTCCGTTGAGAAGGAAGAGATTGTCTCAAACGCGGCAGTACCTAGGCAGACTAATTGACAACTACGTTAACGAGAATCACTTAGAACCCAAGTTCGGTACCGACGTACGAACGATATCCGACACCAAGTCCTAGGAAACGAAATTCTATTTTGACGCGAACAAAAAAAATCACTACCGTACGCGAAAAGGAATATAATTAATAACGCGACGGACACACAAGAACATGGACATAGATAATTGGCAGCAGAGCCTCGGTCCACCGTCGCGGCTGACGTTTTACCCCCGCAACCAATTGGCGACTTATCCGTAACGAGTTCCGGAGAGGTACCAAACACACAATAAAATATAGAGAAAACAATATCATATAATGAACATTAAAGACATTCGGAAAAAAGGTGAGAATAAGAGAGAGAGAGTAAAGTGCTTAGTTCCGAAGAAGAAGACAGGCGAGCGCTTCTCGACCTGTCGAGTTCTGAATCGGGGACTAACTAACTTACTCGGCTCGCTCGCAGGCCGTCGTTCGTAGCGTAGCGGCTGACGCGAGAAGAGCGATTCCAGCTGCTGATTGGTTGGGAACGGTCGACAAGAGGGGACTCACGGATCGTGCCGATCCCCCGTTTCCAATACCGGACCGTTCGAGCGTCGTGGCTCGATTTCAGCTATTTCTATTTTCTAACTCTAATTATCTATTATGATCTTAAAAATCGAATTTTAACTTTATTAAAAATCTAAAAATTGATAAGTATTGATTGCAAATAGGCGCTCCTACCTGCGTTGAAAATATTCCGAAATTTGACAAATTGAATTTTTAAAATGGATTAAACGAATTTTCGAGTATGTATATATATATATATATATATATATATATACCCGTACACACACATATATATATACATATCATTAACTTGGCTAAATTATATATAAAAAGTATTCTAGTGATTACTTAAAGTTATTCGGCTAGTCCGAGGTCCCTACATGATTAGTAACTTTAAGGAGACTCTACTCAAATTCCTTAAAACACCTTAACATCATTATTGTCGGTGTACATTAAAAACGGAAGGATTTTTTTAAATAGATTACAATTTGCAGGTTGAATAAAAATATCTCAACACTTGATTATTTATGTATCTTCCTTCCCTGATTTATATTTAAAAATAAGCGGGCCCTCTTATTTAAAAAGATAATCAAAATCGGAAGATCTATAATGTCGAAAGTGAGAGGAGAGTGAAGCGGGAGTGAGAGAGAAAGAGAGAGAGAGGAGAGTTGAGAAGAGCAGAACCGGTTTAGAGCCGGGCAGTCGAGTTGTTGGCTGTTGGAAAAGCGAACTCGAGCCAAGCCGAGTTTGACAAATTGAGAGAGTAAGAAGGTGAGGGGAGAGAGAGGCGAGGGGAGGTTGGAAAAGCGGTGAGGAAGAACACGCCGGGGCGGACGTGGGATAGCGTGAAGGGTAAAAAACCGGTTTGGGCCTGATGAACCGAGGCTGAGGATGGAAAAGCGAATTCTTGTCAAGCCGAGTTGAGTAGAGGAATTTCAAGGCGAGCGAGTGAGAGGGAAGATAAAGGTGTTGGTGGAAGAGAGAAGAAGAGAAGTCGGAAGTAAACATGGAATTAGGAAAGTTTGATGGGGAGCCGACGAGTAAGAAAAGGTCGTTTCTAAAGGCTGAAAAATTCCAGCCTGCATATTTTCTTGGCTTATGGCCGATATCAGTTGTTATTTTGTTGATTAGTGTGTATTAATTTTTTGTTTGTCGGTGGAATGACGGTTTTGATGACTGTCTTTAAAGTTGTAATGATTTTTATTACAAGCTTTCTCGCTCGACGACGTTAAGCCTTATCATTATTACAATTATTTTTGGAGTAAAACATTGCTACATATGGTGAGATTAAAACGAAGCTTCTTAGTTCTCCATTTTATTTAAAAGAAAAGACTTTAAATTAATTTCCCCAGGATTTTAAATTTATTTTTTAATGGCGCCAGACAAAAGTCTTATTTTGCCGCCCTGAAGAAAGTAAACGTGACAAACGAACAAATATTTAAAGATAACCACGTGTGAAGGTCGCACGCATGACGGTGATATGCGAGCTTTAAAATTCATGCACTTGTCCACTCCACCACTCGTCAAAATCCTCCGCGATAAAACCAGCAGGTTATATCTAACAGACAGTTTTTTTTTCCTTTGATGCGTTGCTGTTTAGAGCGTCGCTCAGCACTGCTTCACTTCGCGTGACACAGTGCGCGAACTGTCACTCCACTCTAGTATTTTCTTAATAACACCCGAACTCTGATTGCACAAAGCTGATTAATTTTTGAATTTATAGATTTTCATCCATTGGTTTTTCAGGTTTTTCGTCGCGAAAACCCTCTTTATTATACACTGCCCTTCCGATTAACGTAGTTGTATTCTTGACAATCCGCGTACCGAGTCCCGCGCGAGGTAAAATGCCGACGGGCAAGCAGTCGTTCATCACTTCTACCCATTATCGGAACTATTTGTTCGGAAGGGAAGTTCGAATTAAAGTCCAACTTGCCCGTCGGCATTTTACCTCGCGCGGGTCGATGGTTAAAAAGTGGATGGTTATAAAGATGATGATTCACAAGAATTTAAGGAGAAACGGCTCTAAGGAAAGTGCAATAATAACTCGTGAAGAAAATAGAAGGGTGATGACAATTTGGTGAAAGAGAGAACGTTGAGATGAGAGAGAGATAGGTTGTAGATTCGTAGATACAGAATTCCTTGGTTACCTTGTTGAAAACCTGAGTGTTGTAATATAAGTAATCTAATAATTCATTGTATAAGTAACCCAATAATCCACATTGTATAAGTAATCCATTAATCCACAGTGTATAAGTAATCCAATAATCCACATTGTATAAGTAATCCATTAATCCACTGTGTATAAGTAATCCAATAATCCACATTGTATAAGTAATCCATTAATCCACAGTGTATAAGTAATCCAATAATCTACAGTGGGCACTTCAGGAGTTGGGTTAAGAACGTGATTTAGAATCGGAACTCGGATTTAGACATTTGATCTTTTTGACTTTAGCCCTGATCCTGAAATTCTTCCCGGGACGCTTACGCGGTTTACCCTGATATTTCCGAGTCATAAAGGAAATAAAAAAAAATCGAGAAAAATGGAAATTCAGGCGAAGGTTATCGCGACCACATTACGTGACTAAACGGAAGGGGTCCGGACACATCGGTGAGTTATCACAAAATAAAAGCAGAAAACGGAAATCAAAATTGTAGAGAAATAATTATTCCGAACTTCGGCGGAAAGCCACCGCCAGAGGTACTTAAACCTCCGACACAGTGTTTGATGGAGAGCCGATAAGTAATAAAAGGTCGTTTTTAGGCTGGAAGGGAAATTCCAGCATGTATCCTTTATCCTAGCTTATGGCTGATATCAAAATTAATCCACCATTCAATTCTACACGAATTCCGCGATGCAAGACTGTTATAAATTGGAGACCGTACAACGGTTAGACTTCTTGCACAAAAGTACAAGATTACGAAAGTAAAAAAGTTAAAATTTCTACGAAACATCGATCAAGCATTCCGGCGAAAGTACAAAAGTTAACCTTTCAGGAAGAGGTTCAGGTGTGGATATATTCCACGCATTATAAGTTGGGGGCTACGAGTTTTCTTAAATGGGAACGTAAATGCTCGAAACCGGACTAACAGAACAGATGCTTTATGTCTCTATAGACCTGGCAAATAAGAGACAGATTATCTAGGCGAACGTACGCTCTGTACTTATAAAGATGTTAAATATTTTTTTGTCTACTGGCCTGATTTATTGGATATATATATTAAATACAGTTTCGTCCGTCAACGCCGGACCTCATCAATTAAAAGCTGTTAATGATTAATATTTTATAAATAAATTATAATATAATAACGCATATACATTGTAAAGATTTAGTTTCTTACCTTAACATTAGATTGAGTAACAATATTGTGGTATACATATTCGTATGAGTTTCGCTAATATGAGTACGCTCTGTACGTTTTGAAATATACAGGTTCAGGTGGTGACAAGAAATAATAGTGTAGATTATTGGTCAAAGCTTCTTGTAATGAATAAAGCTGTGAGATCTCACAGCATCAGTAACATTTTTGTAAAATCAGTACAGTTTTTGTAAAAGGTTTATAAAACCATAACCATGTTGTCTTCAAAACTCGAAGTATAACTTTCATCATTATATATAAAAGAAAGTGCTCCATTTTTTATCTTCCCCAGTTTGAGTGGGGGTGAGATGCAATGAGGGGGGGGGGGGGGGTAGGGAGAGAGAAGTCCTGGTACCAGGGTGGTAGCCTGGGGACCTAGGGGAAGAAAAGGTGGCGTCTAGCTTTATCGCCCTTGATATAGAGAGACGGCGAGAAACTTTCAGGCGAGCTGCCGGTGGGGATAAATACACAATGCTCGGTACGAGGAGTTTTGAGCGATTCCTCTAGTTCGGCGGGAGTAGGTAGAGGGCGGTTCGGCGAAAATAACAGTGCCACCACGTGGATCCGGGCACTCGGTCGTCTACAGGGCGGTGAGAGAGGAGCGAATGATGGTCAAATTGCGGGGGCTACGGAATGACCGGCTGAATGAGCAGGGGTATCCAGACACGCAGGTACGTGGATATCTGGCGCGGGTGCGAGGATTTCCACCCGAACTTCTTCTTCGACCTGGCGAAGGGCCTCGGCGGCGAGGAGCGTCCGGATCCGGAAGTTCTTTCCTGGGCGCTTACGCGGTTTGCCTCTGTGTTTCCTAGTCATCGAAAGACGAATGGGAAGTATCAATCTTCGACGTAGTTTCGATTTTCTACGGCGAAAAATCGGAGAATTGGCTCAACGATCAATCCCGAAAACCCCGACGTAGATGATTGATTCCCGATAAAATATCGACAGTGATTAGTCGTACCTAGGGGGCAGTGTCCCCAAAGCGCGTCGCGATTTTATGCACGGCGAATAATCGGATTGGATTTTGGATTCCCGACGAAATTCCTATAGTGACTCGACGTACCTTGGTGGTAGCTTCCCTGAAACGCGTCGCAATTTTATGGATTGCGAAAAATCGGAGAATTGGGTGGACAAAATTATCCCGAAAATCTGACGTAGATAATTAATCCGATAAAATATCGACAGTGATTAGTCGTAGCCAGGGGGCAGTGTCCCTAAAGCGCGTCGCGATTTTATGCATGGCGAAAAGTCGGAGAATTGGGTCAACAATCAATCCGGAAACATCCGACATAGATAATTAACCCGACCTTGGACTGAGAGTCACCGCCAGAGGTAATTAAACCTCCGACACGTCGTGACTGGTAACCACCGCCAGAGAGGTAATGAAACCTCCGACTTGTCGTGGCTACGATCACCGCCAAGGGTAATTAAACCCTCGACTCGTCGTGATCAGTCAGTGGTGTGAACCACCGACTAAGAAGCCGCAGGTCGAGGATTGACGAACGATGATCCCCTATTCGTATAGGGGTTTTAAATTATTGGCAATAGGCCCACAAAGAAATACCTGGGTGATCGCCCGTGCGTGACTCGATGGTCACGCTTAGTTTCCGGAACCGAAACAGATGATGACAGGCGAGCGCTTCTCGACCTGTCACTTTTCGATTTTGGGGGGAGGTGTTGGTAGGAGAGAGAAAAAGATAAGTCGTGAGTAAATATGGAATTTAAGAAAGTTTGATGGAGAGCCGACGAGTAAGAAAAGGTCGTTTCTAAAGGTTGGAAAAATTCCAGCCTGCATATATTATCTCGGCTTATGGCCGATATCACATTTGTATCCAATTGCTCATGTGTTTAGTAAAAAAAAATCATTTAGTGCTTCAATCCTATGGCGTTCGGGACTAGCAATTCCCGACCTTCAGAAAGGAACAATTATTTCCTCATAAACAGGTTCATCATTCACGATTGCAACGGAAACAAACATTTATCCAATCCGTTAAAACCCTTTCATCATCACCCAACTGACCCATTGACCAATTTGAATTCACCATAAGTATATATTTCTTCAAGAGTATGTATTTCTGTTGTCCAGAAATAAAACCTAAGAAGCCTAGGATTTTGTATTCCTTCTCCTTCGAACCATCGTATGATGCATTCAAAAAACTAGAAAACCACTTGGCTCCTAGAGACGAATTACTCCGAGACAAGTTAACTCTTTGACATGATTCACCCTCCTAAAATATTTCCTCAATCAAGTCTAAATCATCCTTTTCATCTGAAGTCTGATCTACGGATGACACCTCCGTATCCAACCAATCTTTTAGATCCACTTCCTCAATCAAGTCTAAATCATTGTTTTGAGATAATCCACTGGATCCAGCTACGGCACAATCACTTTGCACAGTTCTAGAAACAGGAACTCCCAAACTCCTGGTACAGAATTAAATAAACTGTCCGAAATTTGAATATTGGATTTCACCTCTATATCATGTAAATTGTTCCCCAATAGGTGGTTTTATTGCCGCATTGAGGATCCTTAATGCGTTGGCCATTAGAGACTCATGAAGTTCAATCCACGCGCAGGTGGACTGCGCCGTGGGCCCATGTGATGCCTCTGCGCATCGCTGCTCGTGGAAACTCGAGCCTTTTAAAAATACACCCCTAGAGTTCCGGGCGCTGTTTTTTGCAGTCCAGAAAGTTTCCGGTCGCTCTTTTCCATAACCCAGGGAGATTCCGTCTGCGCGTTTCCGCACCCGTCGGCTGCTAGGGAGTGGCGATTTCTTTAACCAATTTTTACGTCCTGCCTGTTGGATCCGTTGAAAATGATGACAACCCAACGGTGATTGGCTGAGTCCTTCACTGGTTGTTCGCTGCTGACTTGCGTCGATTTAAGAATCAACTGCCGCGAATGTACACTTAAATTTAAAAGGAGAAAAGGGAGAATAAATCAGATTTATTCATAATTGTTTTTCATTTACTACAAAAATATAAACTTTATTCACTAAAACACAATGATCCTATAAATGCACAAAACACATTATTTAATTGAAGCTAAATTAATTATTATTAATCTAAATCGTATGAGATTCAAGCTTCTTAAAATAAAAAAATATGCGATAAGTTTATTCGAATTTCACCACGAAGCTACGCGGCAGCGCTCGGTGTCACTCGTGCTCCCACGAATTAATTGCTTCGATGATTTTCGTCAATCTTCGTGTGTGACTGTTGCCAAAAATAACTCGTCCAATTGAAAAGAGACAAGTGGTGTGAGAGGGGGAGGTGAGAGAGAGAGATTTTATATGAACATTTTAATTTATTTAATAATCAAGTTTTGTTGCAACAATTATAAATCATTTAATGAATTTAAATTATAAAAATCTTTAACGTCCGAGAATCCGAATAGGAGAAAAAAAGAAACAACGATGTTGTGTCAACACTATCGGATCATTTTATTTAAATGTTAAAAAGTAACCCAACGTTTCGGAAACACTCCGTTTCCATCATCAGGGGAAAAAACAGTTATAAAAGTGGAATAGTTACGAAAATCATAGTACGCCATTTTTGGAGTAGTTGGTAATTAAAAACAATAGTAATTTAAACAAAGTTTTTCTTTATACCGACATATGTCGAATAATTTAGAGTGTGTGAGTTTTCATTTTTAGATTTAGATTAAACTTCAAGAGATTTGCGTGTGAAATAACATGAATATTAAAAACGGTTAACAAATGTAATTTAAATTAATTCGTATCTTAAGGCCATGTGACGAGTGGGTCACGAGACCGGATTCCTACCTTACCGGCACTTTTTTTATTTTGTCAACTTATTTTCACACGAAGCGCCACATCGAGTTGAAAATTTGGGATAATAAATAAGAATCACTAAGAAACGCGGCTCTGGTCCTAAATTTTTATTAGTTTATAAAAAAAATTTTTATTACAAATTTTTTTTTGGCTTTTTTGATAATTATAAAAATTTAGGACCAGAGCCGCGTTTCTTAGTGCTTCTTATTTAGTATCCCAAATTTTCAACTCGATGTGGCGCTTCGTGTGAAAATAAGTTAACAAATACAAAAAGTGCCGGTAAGGTAGGAATCTGGTCACGTGACCCCCTCATCACATAGCCTTAAGAAAAAGAAGGTTTCTTTTTTATCGACCTAGGTTTATCAAATTCGACTGAGTTTAATCGCCGGCATGTTTTTTTCCTCAAATAATTATTTATCAAGAATGGCCTAATTTTCTTCCTGCATTATATATTGATGAATATTTTTGCTATTAATTAAAAGAATTCCATTTCAAAAAGTAAGAAGAATGTTTTTATGTCAAGCCGGTATTTATTGATTTGAAGACAATTTATTAGGGCGAAATCTTCGGCCCCGACTTTTTTGCTCCAATTACTTCATCAATTTTACAGTAGATAGTTATTGTCTCATAATCAGTATGAATATAAATAATACTTTAGGTTTTCCTCTTTTTTTTTCTCTTTTCAACATTTTTGAGTATTTTGTAACAGCGAATATTGTGAATATTTCAAATAAAATAAGATAGCATGTTTGGAAAGAGGGTGTCATAATAATTCACTTGCGTATCGATGGTAATATCAATCAATTTAAGCTATAACTTCAATTTGTTCTTCAATTTTTTATTCGGGTTATTATTAATGATATTCTCTACGAATAATGTTAATTGTAGCTGTCTTTAATCGATTGTATTCAAGCAAGTTTAAGCTATAGGTTGTTTTTGTTTTAACATTTTTATTAATTAATAACAGTATTAATTAATATTAATAAAGTCTTCTACGAAGGATGGTTATTTTCTTTAATTTACTGGCGAGTATATAAACCTTTAGCTAACTGAAAATATGTCGTCCAATGTATATTTGTTTGTCCAAATTAATCCTTTATGATTATTATTTATCAAAAACTATTTTAGCCGGTTAGATTCATCTTCATTCTTAAAAGATTCACCTTCTTGCAGACAAAACTTTCTTTATCCTTATACCTAAAACCAGCGAAGTTTTAACGAAATACGTGAAAATATATTTTTATTTTCGATAAAATAAAAGTGTAAACTTTTCTGAAGTCTGCCGTTTTATCTTTTTCTGAAATTTTTACTTTAAAATCAGGTAATGAATTTTGAAACTCGCCGGGTAACATTTTTATCGTCAGTATGTATTCAGCTAATAAATATTGGCCTTTTTTATAAATCTATGTGATTAGTGCTTTTAGGCGTATTTATTGTTTGGTTCTAATTGAAAATAGATTTAATGAATCTCTATAATGTAAATATGTTATAAATGTATATAAAAGTTCAAATGTCTTCTTGTTTGCAATCATCATGTATATTGTCACATTATAATAAAATTGTGATTTTTTAAATTGTAAATGCATATTTTTATATTTATTTCCCATCTTCCATAGGTGCATAATTATTATTAATTATTTTAACAGCGTATTGAAATATGTATTTTATAATATAGATTCTCTTTAAGCAACTTTAGGATAATTTTTACTGACTTTTCTTAATTTTTAATATTTTCTAAAGTTTCAATCAAATGTATCATGAAGGTTTCTATTATTATCAGGCTTAATAAAAATGAGAAAAGATGGCAAAAAGTCGAGAAGTTGCCAAAAAGTAGGTAAGTCTATTTTAATAATTGATTATTAATTGGGTCGTTACATGATTTACAATTGCATTTTTCAAAAAAATTATCTATTCTTTACATTGGCAAAAGAAACTGTAGTTCTCTTCTGTCTTCTTTCTTCCAATCAAAGAAGAAGAAGGAAGGTCGATTTTAATGGCCTTACTGGCAATCAAATAAAAAAAGTTGAAACAGTTGACAAATTTCATATCCATATTTAGAAATATACAGATTTTAGAATGAAATAAGTAAATAGAGGATTCACTAAAATTCGTTTCCTCGTAGCCAAAATGGTTATCTATTTTTGTATTTTTATTTAAAATTGAAAAACAAATCAATTTTTTTTGCAACGACCCCATTGTTGGGAATATTTCATTAAAAATATGTATCACGAGAAGTTACTCAATAAAAAATATTCTCCTTTGTTCTCTCTTGCTGTCTTCAGTCAATAAAGCTAAGTGCGAATTCTATCAAATAAGTATTAAAGTAAATAAGATTTGAACTCGTTTATTTGATGAATTTTTTTGCACTTTAGAACGACATTTGTCGGCCTCAAATTATTAGATTGTATTATTATTAGATTAAACATACTGGCAGTGAATAGTGTTTAAAAGTCAGACGTTTTTCTAATTTGACGGCTACATGTTGGAATCTTCTTTTTTACATACGTGCTTTATTTTAGATTTCAATTTCAATTTTTGTTACTTTTAAGCGATATAGTGCTTTTATCAAATTTTTTAATGCGGAAAATCATGCCGCCTAAAAATTATGGTTCATCACAAGTCACAACCGAGGTTAGTAGGTTATATTTCAATAAGATTTTTATAACTTTCCACTATAAAGCTTGTTTACTGAAGAGATTGTTTAATATTCCGAAAAATTTATTTTTCTTATTTATTTATATAACATACGCATTATTTTATAGGTATTTTATCGATAAATTGCGTTTCTTTATTTATCCTTAATAGGTCTGTAAGAAGTTATTCTACTACTTCTAGTTCAGCATCGAGCAGACGATCAGGAGCTGAAAATTCGAACAGAGTAAATGCACTTCCTTTTTTCCTTCGTCATATAACGAATTTAAATTTTTAATTTAGTGACTTGAGAGTACCAGCAATCTTCCTAAACTAACCATTTAAAACTATACTAGGCCAAAGCACATTTGGGGTTTTTGTAATAATAAATATTAAATAATTTTTTTTCTTGGACTTATTTTAAAACTAAATTTCCTTCGGTTCTGTCAACATCTAATATTAGAACAAATTAGTCGTAATAATTTTCAAACCTTCGTCCTACCTTTTTTTAAATTTTGCTTTAGAACTGAAAAATGTCCATTTTTCTGATATACGTGTTGTTTTTTTATTCCTGTAAATATCTAAATGTGTAAACATTTTCATAAGTAAAATTGAATAATTTTATTTGTGAAAGTAACTAAGGAGATGAGGAAGGGAATAAGGAGATTTTTCAGGAAAATATATTCTTATAAGTAAAATTAATATTGATTTCAATTTAAAATGCTTCATATTCCTAAATTTTCAAGTAAAAATATGTTGCACTTTCGACCAGATATGTAGATGAATTTTTAATCACATAATTGAATTTTCAACAAAATAATTAAATTTTCAATCAAAGTGATGAATTTTCAACTGGATTATTTGAATTTTAAGTTACCAAAAATTTAAACAAAAAGAAGAATTTTCAACTAAAATTATTTTTAACTATAGTACCTTGTTGAATTTTCAACAACAAAATTAATTTTTAGCAAGAGTTCAACTTTTAACCTAGTGGTTGAATTTTAATTTAAAAAAAAATTTTAAGGATAAAGATGAATTTTCAACTAAAAGTATGAATCTGTAACTGAAACAGTTTAATTTTCACCCAAGAAGATTAATTTTTTAACCAAAAAATTAAATCGTTAAATTTTCAGTTGAAAATTAATGTTCAACCCAAAGGATGAATTTCAAACTAAAATGATGGAATATTCAACTCGAATAGTTAAATTTTTAGTGTAGAAAATTAATTGTCAACCAAAACAAAAACGATTTTTCAACAAAATAATTCAGGTTTCATCTGAAAAAGTTAAATTTTCAATAAAAAATATGAAAATTGAATGAAGATAAAACGATGAAGAAAGATGAAAATTCTTTCAACAAAAAAAAACGAACCTTCAACAAAATAGTTAAATTTTCAATGAAGAAGATAAATTTTCAATTAAAATGATGAACCTTCAACGACAAAAAGTAATTTTTAACTAAGTAAGATTCTTCAGTCAAGAGGGAAAAAAATTTCAACTAAACTGTTGAGTTTTCAAGCAAAAATATGAATTTTTAAACAAGAAGATTAATTTTCAACCGAAAAGAACGAATTTGCAACAAAATACACAAATTTGCAACTAAAAAAGATCAATTTTCAACCAAAACTAGAATAGTTAAATTTTCGGTTAAAAAATTAATTCCCAACCAAAAAAAAATTTGAACAAAATAGTTAAATCCAGTAATATAAAGCTACTTTTACGAATCAAACATCATTGTTCTTTAATTTTTTTTAATTAAAAAAAATTACCTGATATTTCCAGGTTTTTCCAAGTGAGTAGACACTTTGTTAACTAATAACAATAATAATGATAACTAATAATAATTGAAAACCAATGTTCGCTAGACACGTCTGCTATAAATTATGCAACTAGTGATTGTTGAAAATAATAAATTTTTTTTATATTTATGAATTGTCTAGACTATTAAAACTGAAAACTTAGAGTTTCTTTAATCTTTTGAAACTTCCAGACAGAAGTTATTGTTGATAGAAGACGAAAAAAACGAAGAAAAGCTCGCGCCTTGCAGGAAATAAAATTCTTGAGACGAACAACAAAATTGCTCATACCAAAAGCTCCCTTCGTTCGATTGGTTCGAGAGATTATATACGACTTATTTCCAAGATTGGGGATTAAGAGGTATAAAATAGAAAAAAGAGACAAGTGTTTTGCGCACTTTTTAGTAGACTACTTTTAATATTTCTAGGATTCAAGTACCTGCCCTTGGAGCCTTGCAAGAAGCTGCTGAGATGTACATAGTGCAATTTTTTGAGGATGCCATTCTTTTGGCGTTTCATGCTAAGCGAGTTACACTGATGCAAAGAGATATGGTCATGTTACGACGTCTTCGAGGACGTGATGATGTTATTAATAGATAGCAAATATATATATTAACATTATTATCTATCTTTGACCTCTACTGATTAAAAAAATACTATAAACTATATTCGAACAGGAAATAGGACCAACATTACGAACCATGTTCCCTTCTCAGAAATAAAAACGTCAGATTATTATTATTTCGCTGCTAAAGTATAATTTAAACATGAGTAAATGTACCGTCAGATGACTCCACTTCACTGGGTATGAAAATTTTGCTTTTACTAATGTGGGCTTAGAATCACTATGGATTTAATCACAACCAGTGATAACTCGCGGCTACATCCGGCTTTCCTAGAAGTACTTGAATATGCCTGGGCGTTTGGCCAGTGGTGAGGAAAACTGCAGAAAACCCCCTCCCTAGTTCAGCCGGATTTTGGACACTCGTTTTTAAGGCAGACAGAGGGGATTGAAAGAGATATAAGTGAATTTAGATTGGAAAATAGATAGAAAAAGATCAATGTTGGTAGATGTATGATACGATGAGATAGGGAAGAGAATATTGAAAAAGATTGACGGAAATTTAGATTGACGGATAGTAAAAGATTGACGTTAGATGGAGGATAGGATGAGATAGAGAAGAGGGGATTGAAAAAGATAGACGTAGAATAGGATGAGATAGAAAGAATGGTATTGGAAAAGATAGACGTGAGTTTAAATTGACAAAGAGATAGAATGGGATACATTTTCTCTATCTCCATCATAATAATTCGAAATTATTTAAAAAAAATAGTATTTTCATCTTTTTACTTGCAGCAGGAGTGTCACCCTCGCTGTTTCACTATCGCTCAAGTCTTATACAGGCCTCACACTCACTTTAAATATAAAAAATAGTGTAAATAGTGTCACAAATTTAAAAAAAATAGTGTCAGAAAGTTTTTCAAGTATTAAAAATGAACTTCGATGTTTCTTTAAAATGTTATTATTTAGTGTATAGAATTCCCGAAAATAAAAACAACAATCCAACGACCAAATTTGGACAACCATCATAAAATGCTCCTATTGTAATTTGAAATAAAATTCTTTTTTCCTTGGACAAAAAATAAAAAAGAAGAAAGAAAAATGAGAAGGCAACCAACCAATTCCCCTTCCTTCTCTTTTTCTATTTCTTTCGTCTTTTTTATTTTTATTATTATCAAATCACAACACAAAAACATTCATAATATTTACCAAATAAATATTAAATAGATAATATTAAATATTATGAATGTTTTTGTGTTGTGATTTGATAATAATAAAAATAAAAAAGACGAAAGAAATAGAAAAAGAGAAGGAAGGGGAATTGGTTGGTTGCTTTCTCATTTTTCTTTCCTCTTTTTTTTTTGTCCAAGGAAAAAAGAATTTCTTTTTTAGGAATTTTTTTTTCAAACTACAATAGGAGCATTTTATGGTGGTTGTCCGAATTTGGTCGTTGGATTCTTGTTTTTATTTTCAGGAATTCTATACATTAACTTGAGTATTGGACGTTAAATAGGATTTTGAATTTAATTTTTATCTAATTTAAAATTCTTAAATTGTTATTATTTAGACTACCAAAATTCCTATTCATTTATCGCAGGCATACCTATTACCCTCTATTTCCCGCTTTTTCACTTGAATGCGAATTAAATAACCCAAGAACCCAATAAGAAAATCCAACTATTTTTGGTTGGAAATGCATTGTTTTTGGTTCAAAAGTCTACTATTAAATTAAATTAAATTTGTGGTCCAGAATTCATTTTTTTTTTTTAATTTTATTATTTCTTTCAAAATTTAATTATTTTGCTGAAACTTCAACAATTTTGTTAAACAGTCATAATTCTTGGTTGAAAATTAAACTGCTTCGTAGAAAATTTGTCTTTTTGGCATGAAATTTCATCAATTTGATTAAATTTTTTTTCTTTCTTGAATAACAAATTTTTTTATTGAAAATTTAACTATTATGTTGATTTCTCATCTTTGGTGTGAATATGCATCTCTTTCTACAGAAATTTCATTTTTTTTAGTTAAGCAACTATTTTCAGATAGAAAATTCAACTGCTTGGTTGAAAGTTAATATGTTGAAATACTTTCTTAAAAGTTCATTTTTTTGGCTGAAAATTCATAATTTTAGTTGGAAATTCGTTTTTTTATGGTTAAAAAGTAATTTTTTAATTGACAAATTTGTGGTCCAGAATTCATTTTTTTATTTAAAAATTTTATTATTTCTTTCAAAATTTAATTATTTTGCTGAAACTTCAACAATTTTATTAAAATTAATTAAAATTAAACTGCTTCGTAGAAAATTGATCTTTTTGGCATGACATTTCATCAATTTGATTAAATTTTTTTTCTTTCTTGAATAACAAATTTTTTTATTGAAAATTTAACTATTATGTTGATTTCTCACCTTTATGGTGTGAAAATGCACCTCTTTCTACAGAAATTTCATTTTTTTTAGTTTAAAATGCAACTATTTTCATATAGAAAATTCAACTGCTTGGTTGAAAGTTGAAATACTTTCTTAAAAGTTCATTTTTTTGGCTGAAGATTCATAATTTTAGTTGAAAATTCGTTTTTTTTTTGGTTAAAAAGTAATTTTTTAATTGCCAATTTACTTATTTTGTTGAAAATTCAACTGATTGGTTGTAAATAAACTTTATTGTTAATTCATATTCTCCGGTTGAAAATTGTACTGTTTGGTTGAAAATTAATCTGTTTCAGTTGAGGATTAAAGTAATTTGTTAAAAATTCGTCTTTGCTGGTTAAATACAACTGTTTTTTTTTGTTTTAAATTAAAATATTTATTCATTAAAATATCAACTATTACATTTTTTTGTGAAAATTCATCTTTTTATGTTGAAAATTCAATTCTTTTGTTGAAAGTTGAACTACTTTCTAAAAAGTTTTGTTTGTTTGTTTAAAATTCATAATTTTCGTTGAAAATTCATTTTTTTTTGTTTGTTAAAAAGTAATTTTTCTACTAAAAATTTGGTATAAAATTCAACTAATTGGTAAAAAATTGAACTGTTTTGTAGAAATTTTTTTTTTTCATTCCAAATTAATTTTCCTCAATGGTAATTAATTTTTGGTCGAAAGTTTATCTTTTCGGGTTTAAAATTTCAACTAAATAGTTTAATTTAACTAAATAGTTTAAAAAAATATAGAAACGAAAAAATATCAACTAAAAATTAAGCTAATAAAATTTCAAACTATTTAGTCGAAAATTAGTTTTTTTTTTGTTAAAAAGTAATTTTTTTAACTGAAAATTTAACTATTTGCTTGAAAATTCAACTGATTGGTTGTAAATAAACTTGATTGTTTATTGGTTTAAAAATTAAACTATTTAGTTAAAATATGCTAGAAAAGAAAAAATTAGCTAAAAATTAATCAAATAAAATTTGGACTAGCATCACATCCATTGTTCAAACTATTTGGTTAAAAATTTATATAATTTATTGAAAAATTCATTTTTTTTTGTAGAAATCTTCTTGGTAGAAAGTTCAACTGGTTAAAAATGTGTGTTTTTTGTTGAAAATTCGTCTTTTCTTTTCTTGGTTGAAAATTCAACTATGGGGTTTAAAATGAATGTATTTTGTTGAGCATTAATCTTTTTGGTTAAAAATTTAAGTATATGGTTGAAAATATTTCTTTGCTGACAATTTGCCCTTGTTGGTAACAATTGAACAAATTTTGTTTTAAAATGAAAAATTTTTCGTAGTTAAAAAAATAACAATTACATTTTTAATTGAGAATCGAAAGTTGAACTAATTTCACAATTAGTCAAAAAAATTAGTGGTTAAAATTTGCAGAAAAAAACATTACGTAATTTATACACGGCCCCTAAATCAGTCACTGAAACAATAGTCCAGTACGTTGTGATTAGTTGAGATGGCGGACATATTATTTTAGCTGATCAGAAAAGAAGTTCAAAAATATTTTTCGAAGAAAACTAAAGAAATAGCGGAAAATTGTTAAAAAATAGCGTCTTTAGTGTGGTGAATCCGAGGTCTGCCTATTACTCGCATTTTTCTGAACTTATGGCTAGGGGAGAGGAAAACATTAATATTAATTTTTGCTAAATAAAGTCATTTATTTCATTGAAGTATTTAACCATCTCAATAGATTTCTAACTCTTGTGAAACTTTGGTAAAATATACACATTATGGTTTTCGAATGAATCTTAATATTACTGTGAAGCATTGATTGGTTTATTGTTTGATAAATAGTTACGAACATAAACTTCGACGATGAGAAAATACAATACCGTTAAATAATAATAATAGTAAACTAAGATACCTAAAATAGAGGTTACTTAAACGAATGAAAGGTGACTGATGGGTTAGCTGCATTGAAAATCTTCGTTTTCGCTCAACAATGATAAAAATGAAAATACTTAGAATGCCATAACGAAAGGATACAATCCCTAACGATATTAAAAACTAATATCTAAAATGAAACTATAATACAATGAAATACAAAAGACACCTGAAAAAGCAGGCTACATAGAAATCCTCGTTCGGAATTTAATTCGGGTTTTCCGATTCCAGATTCGTTTGAAGACATTTTGTTACATCAGGCACAAGGATGATAGTAATAATCGAACATTTCTTCGCATTTTGAATCGGTTCTCAATTCGAAATTTTTCGTTACGTATATTCACGAAGCTATACATTAAAAATATTTGTCTCGATTGCGAACGTCGTCTAATTGTAGGGTAAAAAATTAAATAACGAGTCTTTATCACCACGAATTCAAGGTCACGAATCCTTGCAATCTCAGTCATTATTACTTCTTGATAAAGGACCGCACCTTATTTACGCACTTGTCCATAAAATTTCTCTTTCTCTTCGGCTCTGCTCCAGCAGGCAGCGACAATAAGGAACCTTGGCCCTTAATCACAGGCTTGTACTCTGACGAATAACTGTCGTCGGAATCTAACCCCGCACCACAGCTTTTGGCTTTCAACAAAGACGATTTCTCATTTTCTGTCGATGACAACCTTTCTTGGCCCAAATCTTGATCGTTTTTATTTTCCGATTCTTCATTTTGATTCTTCAAATCTTCCTTTTTACTTTCTCTTTCTTGACTTTCACTTTTCGGTTCTTCGAATCTTATCCTAATTTCTGGTTGGATTTTGTCTGAAACTAATACATTTTCTTCCTTCTCACCACTTTCGTCAGAAGATGAAGATATCCTCATATCTTCCAACTTTGCTATCTTTGCAACTTCTGTTTGAACCGACTTCATTTCCACACTAGATGCTCTTTTGTTTCGAGGAAGAGGTTGAGGATCGGAATTGTTCGAATTCGTTTCGGAATTTTCAGTTTTCACCGGATCGGTTTTGTCAATCTGCACGACGGAATCATTGAATGTATTCACGCTCTCTGGAAGTCCACTCAAGCTCTGAGATCGAGTTTTTTTAGAAGCATTTTCGATTGACGGATTGTCCTTGGTTGATTCCTCGTTCTTCAGATCTGTGATTATGCCATCCTCGTCGAGCAAACCGTCTAGGCTCCTGGATCTTGGTCTTGGGAGTGGTACCGGTTCTGCTGCAATCGGTAAGACAGTCTTTTTCTCGTTTGGATCCAATAGTTCTAGAGATCGGGAACGATTTGATGGCGAAGAGGGATGACGTGGTGGACGACGAGGCATTGGATTTCCTCCAGGATGAGTGTGAATAAATTTGACTCGAGCGGATGGTGGAAGACTCATCAACCGACCGGACGGACTGGATGACTTTCGAAGCCTGCAATCAGTAGATTTTGTTTTTCAGGGGTTATATTATTTTTTGGCGAGAAACATCATGCAGTAATACACTGGAACTTGGATTTAATACCGGTTTCAGGTATGGCTTGCACTGGCCTTCAAACTAAATCCAGACCGTCCAAAAGTAAACAGTCAGTGCCGCATGAACGATTTCTGTTGGATTTGGACGCATGACGCAACCTAATGCAAATAAAGCGCTGAAAGAACGGCCCTCGAGCTGTTTGTCACGCTTGACTGAGCACATCCTCTCACGAAACCGCCGAGGCATTAATTCTCAGAACGCAGTTAAATCCGGACTGATTAAATCCAAGTTCCAGTTTATCAATATAAAGTGGGGTTCAATTTTTATAACCCAGAGCGAGCAAAAGTGGAAGATGATACTCTAAGAAAAATATGAGTGCATTAATTTCAAGATCAGGACAACAATTAACAAACGTGCAGACTGCAGAAATTTTAATCTAGTGCTGGGTAAACTAAAAGTTACGATTACGACATCGAAAAAACAAAATTAATAAAATACCGATATTTGCTTTTGACGACTAACCTAATCCTGATTGCAAATGGGATTTCTTAATCCTCGCTGCGGAAAAGGAAGCAAAGTTTGAAAATCAGTTATTTTCGAAGTGAAATTGAAACAAAAATTCATGTTAATTTGACATAATTTCAGGCTTCACTGCCCCTTTTTCCCCCCAAGCATCAATTTCTATGATTTGGAGAATATCTCCCTAAATTTCCCCTAATTTGCAGAAAATTCCCTTAAAAGTCCTCTATTTTAGATGAAAATTATGGAAAGGTCTCGACGGGTTGATCACTCTTGAAATATGTAAATTCCTTCCTAAAATCTTTGGAATCCTTCTGGAAACACTTGAATTCTTTTGAATTTTTGGTGAAATCTTTGAAACATTTTGGGATTTTTATGATTTAAAAATATTTCCAATATTCACATTCACAGCATTTTAAGTTTCTACTTCAAAATGTATTTTTATAGCTTCGACCATAATTTATTATTGACAAGTAAAAACGACTTATTCTCGAATATAAATTTTTTCCCACTGGATTAACGAATCCTTTCTTTTAAAATAAAACTACAAAATACCATAATTGTAATAAAAAATTTAATATTTAGAGATAAAATAATAATTTAAAGAATTACAAGGTCTAATACAATTTTTCTATCTTTTTTAAAAATAAAAATAGAAATATTATAAATACCTGTGAAATCTTTTAAATCTTTTCAAATCTTTCGGGATTTTCATTATTTTAAAATATTTTCGATATTCATGCTCACAACATTTTATGTTTCTATTTCAAGACGTACTGTTATATCTTGAATCATAATTTATTTTTGACAAGTAAAAACAAGTAAACAAGATTTATTCTCGGATTTATTAAGTCATGAGAAATCTTTGCTCACAAATTGAAACTGCAAAATATGTATTATAAAAAACAATCCAAATATTTTAGAAAACAAATGATAATTTGAAGAATTTCAAGTTCTAAAATAGTTTTTTTTATGGACAAATTTAAATGATCAAATAACTAAAATCTTTAAAATCTATTGAAATCTCTGTAAATCTTTTCAAATTATTTGGAATCATTGACATTTTTTCGAATCTCTGAAAATCTTTAAAAGTTTTGTGAAATCTCTCAAATATTTTGGCATTTTTATTATTTTCAAATATTTCCAAAAGATCGAATCTATATTATATTCAAGTTCGCGAAATTGTTAAGTTTCTATTTTAAAAAGTTTTCTCATAGCTTCAATCATAATTTATTATTGACAAGAAAAAACGATTTATTCTTGTATTTATTAATTAAATTATGAATTGGATAAAATTTTTTTTTCCATTAGATTAAGTAATTCTTTATTTTAAATTAAAATTATAAAATGCCATGATTATAATAAGCAAACTAAATATTTTAGAGAACAAATCATACGATTTTAAGAATTTCAAGTTCTAATAGTCTTTCTTTTTTTTAAATAAAAATATTAATGGTCAAAATAATTGTAAAATCTTTGAAATCTTTCGAATTCTTTTGGAAGCTATGTACATTTTTTCAAATATTTTAGAATCTTTGCCATTTTTTCAAATCTCTGGAGATCTCTAGAAATTTATGTAAAATCTTTGAAATATTTTGGCGGTTTTATTTTCAAATATTTCCAAAACGCTTAATCTATAAGACATTCACGTTTGCAAATTTTTTAAGTTTCTATTTTAAAATGTTTTCTTATAGCTTCAATCATAATTTATTATTGACGAGTAAAAACGATTTATTCTTGTATTTAGTAACTAAATTATGAATTTAATAAAAAAATGTTTCCCTGTCATTTTTTTAATTCAAAAATGTTGTATTGAAATGCTCAATAAATTACACGTATGAAATGGAAGTTACTAACACTTTTTAACTGAACAATTTTAAATTAAATGCAGTTAAACTGCCAAATTAAAATTTTTTAACTTTTATAAATTGTAGAGTTGAAAAATTCAGATTCAGTTCCAAAAATATTAATTCACGTTATAATTTCCCATGCTCTAAATTAATTAATTAGTCATTATTTATTTTAAATTAAAATTATAAAATGCCATGATTATAATAAGCAAACTAAATATTTTAGAGAACAAATCACACGATTTTAAGAATTTCAAGTTCTAATAGTCTTTCTTTTTTATATAAAAATATTAATGGTCAAAATAATTGTAAAATCTTTGAATTCTTTTGAAAGCTATGTACATTTTTTCAAATATTTTAGAATCTTTGCCATTTTTTCAAATCTCTGGAAATCTCTAGAAATTTATGTAAAATCTTTGAAATATTTTGGCATTTTTATTTTCAAATATTTCCAAAATGCTGAATCTATAAGACATTCACGTTTGCAAATTTTTTAAGTTTCTATTTTAAAATGTTTTCTTATAGCTTCAATCATAATTTATTATTGACGAGTAAAAACGATTTATTCTTGTACTTAGTAACTAAATTATGAATTTAATAGAATTTTTCCCCCCAGTAGATTAACGAATCCTTTATTTTAAATTAAAATTACAAATGCTATAATTTTAATAAGCAAACTAAATATTTTAGAGAACATATAACAATTTTAAGAATTTCAAGTTCTAATATAGTTTTTTTTTAAATAAAAATATTCTAAATAACTGGGAAATCTTCTAGATCTCGAGCTTCAACTGTATTTCAAAAAGGATGCTAAAAATTTCTTTATTAAATTTAACCAAGGATATTAAAGAATTGAAGTATTTTCATTGTCTCTTGCCTGTAAATATTAAGAGACCGGAAAGCTATCGTTTCATTAAGTATAGCAAAAAGTTGAAAGCAAAACTAAGAATTTTGTCATCTAAATTTAATATTTATAACATAAAAAATATGTGTATATATTGTAGATTAGATTAGATTTTTACTTCATTAATTCAGATTTCGGATTTTTAAATATCTAAAATCCCCCTCCCACAGGAGATCTTCATACATTAAACCATTTAGCTCACATCCCTTCGCAAATCCCCAATTACCCCAACTCTCATAATAAACCTCCAAGCAATGCCTGACGTACTCAATCCTGTGGTTTTTTCAATTTCTAAAATCCCCTACCGTTTGCAGCCCGATTTTTATTAGAAGCGCTCGCATTCGCCTGAATATTTTGTCAGAGAAGTGGAAAACTGCAGAAAACCAAAACTCCTGAGCACAGCCGGTTACCAACAGACGAGTTTGGATGTAGAATCACGAAGGGTCACCCATCCGAACGTTAACCGCGCCCGTCCCATAAAAGTCCCTATTTTTCTATCTTGTGTCCCCTATTTCCCTTAAAATATTGTTAGGATCACTGTGAAGCCTGTAATTTGCATTTTTTAGTTTTAATAACTCAAGTAGAATACAAAATCTTGAATCAAAATGTACAAACCTAATTGGTATTGCTGTGGGCGGGCCATCTAGTCAATCTTTACCACTGATCGAATCTTTCCCGCTGATTGAATCTTTCCCACTGACTGATTCCTTATCGCTTCCTCTGCTTTCATTACTGTGCATACGCTGATAGCTGGGTGGATGCCGCATATTTGTACTTCCTGGGGTTCCGGGTGTTGGCATATCTTTAGAACCTATACTCCTTGGAAGGCCACCAGACAATTCGGACCGGACAGGGATTTCACCTCGCATAAACCTGAAAAATTCATGTCGATTTTATTTCAAATGATTGAAGACTTTACAAAAAAAACGAGAAAATAGGCGCCGCCCGCCTACAAAAAGGGCTTCGTAACCTATTAAAACGTTAATTAAGTCATTCAAACCTCCCCATCCCATATTCCCCTTATTACCCCTCCCCACACTTCATTTTTTGCTCCACCCCCCTTTTAATCAAAGAAAAATATTCCCGGTTCGCAAACATTTTTCATGGTCAATCAAATTAACAAATTCGAACTCTACAGCTAAAAATTTTTCCATTTAAAGTAATAAAAACTAAGCTGCAAATTAAAGCATTCAAAGTGGAACTCTTGAATTTTAAACTTTTAAAATTGAAGTTGAAAAGTTTTTTAATTCAAAAATGTTGTATTGAAATGCTCAATAATTTACACGTATGAAATGGAAGTTACTATCACTTTTTATCTGAACAATTTTAAATCAAATGCAGTTAAACTGCCAAATTAAAAATTTTAAACTTTTATAAATTGTAGAGTTGAAAGATTCAGATTCAGTTCCAAAAATATAAATTCACGTTATAAATTTCCCATGCTCTAAATTGAAGAATCAATCAATGAATTAAGAAATTTTCAAAATTATATCATTTTAAGCAATTTTAAGCTGGACACATTAAAAATTGAACGATTATATATTTTTTTATAAACTGAACACGTCTTAAATTACAAGATAAATTATTTTTATTTTAAATAGTTTCATAATCCTTACAATGCTTTAAAATTCTATTTCAAAATCTTGAAAAATCATGTTGTTTTACATGTTTTCAATTTTTATATTATTTTTGAAATTTTTTCAGAACTTCTAAACATTTTTTTAAATGATTCGAAGTTTTCCTAAGCAGTTTTTAAAAATCCTGCCAAATTAAAAAAATTCCTTAAAATCTTCCACATTCATTTTTGACAATTTTGTAAATCTTTCTAAATCCTTTTAAACATTCTGTTCAAATTAATTTTTCAAAATAAAAAATCATTTTCAATTTTCCTAGGAATCTTAAGGAAATGTTTTTTATTCTTTTGAAGACTTTCTCAATTCTTAAACAACTTTTAAATTTTTTGTTCAAAATCTGCAAAAATTTATATTTTGTTTTAAATTAGGCCGTCAGCTATTTGCACCAAAATTTCGGTATAAATAGCCTCATTCTGTCGGTACACATAGGCTCTTCGTTTCAATTATTTGAAATCATTTCAAATTTTTAATTAATTTTGAATATTTTCAAATATATATAATTATTTCTGAAACTTACTCGAATTTTGTCTACGAATAATAGGTGTTCAATTGTTATTTATACATCAAAATTCAAGAATTTGATATAATTGTAACGTTCAAAGTTTAGCTTTTTTTTGTTTAGTTTTGAATATTTGATTTATAATTACTGATGTTAAATGAATAGTCAGATATTTCTAAATATTAAGTGACTGTTCTTTTTCTTAATTAAAAAACTTCAAATTGAATGGTTTGAAAATGGAATATTTTAGACTTAAACAATATTTGAAATTTAACAAAAGCCTTTAATTATGAATGTATTATTTTGAAGTTATTTAAAAATTAAAAATAGTTTATAAAGTTTCAATCGAGCTTTCACATTTGTTCAATTATCAAGACTTTCCAATTGAAACAGTTTAATTTTTAACATTAAAATCTGGAACTTCTTAAATTTTGAACTGATTCCAAATCGTCTTGTAAAATCAATTATTATTCAATTTTTAATCCTAAAATATAATTTAATTTGGAAGATTATTAATTAATTTATATTTACAGTTGATTAACTAAAAATGCTTTTTATATAAAATCTTCGATTTCCAACGCTTCTAATTTTTAACTGCTTAAGTCTTTAAAACTGCATTTTAAAATTCTTTAATTTAAAATGTACGCTTAAAAAATTAAAACCCAAAATGGAAAACTTTCAAAGTGAAAGATTTTCGAATGACGTATTCTAAACTGATTGATATAATAATTGAAAAGTATAAAACTTTAACTAATTATTTAAAGAACGATTGAAATCAAACTTGGACAGATTTTTTCTAATTCCCGGTCAAAAAATAAATGCACTCTTATTTCCCGGTTTTTCCCGGTCCAATAAAATGCCCTATCATTTCCCGGTTTTACGGTCCAGCGGCCACTCTGCATCACTTCCCATCCCCTACTCACCATAATTTCTAACCATTTCCCCTACTTCTTTTCACTTACACTCACTTCCTCTCCCTAATTTCCCCTCACTTCCCCTCATTAACCCAACCCTTTTTTCCACTCGATTCCGCTACTCCCCCACCTAATTTTTCGTATTTTCCCCTAATTCCCCTCCCCTCATTTTCCCTCACTTTCCCTCGCATAATTTCATAAACTTACCTCTCTAATTTATCTACGCAAGCGTCTTGATAATCGTGAATCCACCGTACGCCATTAAAATGACAAACAGCCCTCATATCTTCCGGCAATTCTTCAGGTTCAGGCCATTGGAAGTTGTCTATAATCGGAATGATGTTGCACTGTGATTGCAGGGCAGCGACAATTTCCTAAGGAAAAATCCAAACATGGTTACAAAACTTGTCGTTCCATGAAGACCATAGTAGATTTTACTATGTAGTCGATTTTCTGCTATCAGGGTGGACGCAAAACTTCATTTACAGAATTTCCTGATTTCGTCCTGACCAATTTTTAATTTTTCCTAACCATTAATATTCAAAGACCAGTTTTTAAATCTTGTAACATATTTTTAACAGAGAATGTTTTATAAATGGAATACAAAAATTTGAGATTAAAATTTGAAAATCATTTATTTAGTTCAACCAAAAAAGACGAATTTTCTATCATAAAAGATGAATTGTCAATCGAAAGGACAAATTTTCAATGAAACAGTTTAATTTTCGGACAAAAAAAAATTTTTTTAACAAAATAATTCAATTTTTGAGAAGACAGTTATCCTTTCAACAACAAAAAATGAATTGAACTTTTAAACAAAATAGTTGAATTTTTAACCAAATACTTGAATTTTCTACCTAGAATGTTGCATTTACAACCAAATAGTTGAATTTTAAAGCAAAAGAAATGTATTTTCAACGAAATAGTTGAACTTTTAATCAAATTGTTGAATTTTCAACCTACAGAGATGAATTTTCAACAAAAAGATGAATTCTCAACGAAAAATGTAATAATTGATATTTTTACCATAAAAAAAACGAATTTTCAACAAAATAGTTTAATTTTCAACAAAGCAGTGGAATTTTTCACCTACAAAGATGAATTCTCTATAAAAACTGTAATAGTTGATATTTAAACTAAAAAGGATGAAATTTCTATCAAAAGAAATAAATTTTAAAACCAAAAAGACGAATTTTCAACTAAAAAAAGATTAATTTTCTGCAAAAAAATACGAGTTTTCGAAAAATATTTAAATTTTTAACCAAAGATGGAAAAGTTAAGTTTTTAGTAATAAAAATAAATTTTCACGAAAAAAAAACAACTAATTTTTAACAAAATGGTAAAACTTGCTACCAAAGAGATAAATTTTCAAGTCGAATGATGAATCTTCAATTGGAAATAGTTCATTTTCTGTTAAAAAAATTAATTTCTAACAAAAAAAAAAGAAAGAATTTTCAACTAAAATGATTAATCTTTAACAAAAAATTAGTTTTTTTACCAAAAAGTTGCATTTACAACGAAATAGTTGAACTTTAAAGCAAAAGAGATGAATTTTCAACAAGACAGTTGAACTTTTAAAGAAATTGTTGAATTTTCAACCTAAAAATATGAATTTTCAACAAAAAGATGATTTCTCAACGAAAAATGTAATAGTTGATATTTTAGCTATATAAAAAAAGAATTTTCAACAAAATAGTACAATTTTCAACAAAGTAATTAAATTTTTTAAAGTTGAATTTATAACCAAATAGTTGAATTTTCAACCCACAAAGATGAATTCTCAACAAAAATGGTAATAATTGATATTTCAACCAAAAAGATGCAATTTATATCAATATAGATACATTTTAAAACCAAGGATATGAATGTCCAACCAAGAAATTTTCTACCAAAAGTACGAATTTTCAACAAGACAGTTGAACTTTTAAAGAAATTGTTGAATTTTCAACCTAAAAATATGAATTTTCAACAAAAAGATGAATTCTCAACGAAAAATGTAATAGTTGATATTTTAACTATATAAAAAAAGAATTTTCAACAAAATAGTACAATTTTCAACAAACTAATTAAATTTTTTAAAGTTGAATTTATAACCAAATAGTTGAATTTTCAACCTACAAAGATGAATTCTCAACAAAAACGGTAATAATTGATATTTCAACCAAAAAGATGCAATTTATATCAATAGAGATAAATTTAAAAACCAAGAATATGTATTTTCAACCAAGATATTTTCTACCAAAAGTACGAATTTTCAACAAAATACTTGAATTTCCATCCAGAAAATCTAATATTTCAACCACAAATGGAAAAGTTAAATTTTCAGTAAAAAAAATTAATTCTCAACAAAAAAAAAAACAACAATTTTTCAAGAAAATTGTTAAATTTTGAACCAAAGAGATGAATTTTCAACTAAAATCATGAATCTTCAAGAGAAAATGATTTTTTTTAACGAAGTGGTCAAACCTTCAAACAAGTAGTTAATTTTTCAATAAAGAAAAGATGAATTTTCAACAAAAAATGAAAAAGTAGATATTTCAAACAAAATTTTTTTTATTTTAAATCAAAAACAGTTGAATTAAATCAAAAAAGATAAATTGTCAACCAAAGAGTTGCATTTTTATTCGAAAAAGATGACATTTCTAACAAAACAGATGACTTTAAATCAAAATTGCGAATTTTTAACCAAGAAAGATTTCAGTTGAATTTTCAACACCAAAATATGAATTTTGAACAAAAAGTTAATTTTCTACCAAAATAAGTGAATATTCAACCGAAAAAGAATTTTAACAAAACAGTTGAATTTTTAACCAAATAATAACTTTTTTAACTAAAAATATAATTGTCAGGAGGATGCAACTAAAAAAAATAAATAGAAAGAGAAATACAAGTCAAATAAATATCAGACCCGTGGCTGCAGAACTTTAGTGTCAAAATTCTCTAATTTTTCCGTGACCAATTTTTCATTTATTCTGCCCATTAATAATCAAAAACCAGAATTTTAATCTTCTAACATTTTTAACATAGAATCTTTTATAAACGGAATAAAACAATTTCAAATTGAAATATTAAAATTGTGAAATTTCTTATCCTTCACAGTTATTTAAAGTGTCTTATAGAAATTCCCTGACCTTTGTCAGATTTTTGTCAAAATCACTGACTTTTATCTGATGTCTAGGTTTTCCTTTACTTAAGCCACCCTGTGCTACATAGGAAAATCGAATGCGATTAAAATCTATGAAAATCAAAATTAATGTTTCCAATCACTGCAATCCTTACCCTGTGAACCCAGTCCTTGCACTCTGTATCCTGGATGCACCTCTCAAGTGCCTTCGGGGTAAGAACCAACAAAAAGTGTTTAGCCTGTCTGATGCTCTGGAGAAGATTATTGTCAAATTTCCCAGCCTCGAGTCTCTCCACATCAATAAAAACGGAGAAACCCCTCAACTGCAAATGAACCTTCAGAAGACTCGCCAACTGCGATCCATTCGATCTTCGATAACTAACAAAGACATCCAAGGACTTATCCGGACTCTCGCTCTCACATGAACTAAATTGATTGTGCTGCATGTTTTTAATGGAATCCAATATCCGCAACCTGTGTATACTATTTCCAATTCCGCACTCAATTATTAACTGATCATCAGTCAAATTTTTGATTGAATCCTTATCCACTCCCGCATTCAGCATACTATAAGTATAGATCGAAAACTCTTGTCCAATCGTCTGCAAAAAGCTGTTGAGATTCCCAGTGTCTCTACTACTATAATCAGCCATCTTCTTCAGATTCTGAAGTTCCCTCGTGAACCTCCTTCTCCTGATTCCATTTATCAAACCGATATCTTCCTTCAAATTGTCCTCTGTCAACTGAAGCAGCAAATCTCCATCAACTCTACTATCTACAAAGTTAGAAGCCAACTCTTCAAATCCAATCTGCTTCACCCACTCCATCACATCCTTCGTTGACCAAAGTGGAACTTGTTGGCTCAACTTGTGAGGAACTTCCTCGCCAATCAACCTTAAAGCTTGTGCAGCATATTTCGAAGCAATCGCATTCGGACAACTTGCGACCTTCTTCAAAGGTTCGATCGCACCAATCGCTCTGAAGATCTCAGTGTTTCCCTGTTGCTTCTTGATTCCAGCCTCCATGCAGAAGTGGAAAGCTGCGAGATTCCTAGCCTCCTCCCGTTTTGAACTCAAAACAGGGACTAATCGCTGGAGCCAGTTTTTACTCTGACCATGAGCGTGAGCCAGATTCGATTTGGCAAATTCGTAGGGATTGTGGGACGTGACAAAAGGCTCGACCAAATCGAGAGTTCCGGATGACAAGACAGCTGCCTCGATTTCCTTGTTAGCTACCAGGACAGCGATGGCAAGGCATGCATAATACTTGATATTATCGTCATAGTGAAAAGCTAATGGGAAGAGCCACATGGGAACCTTCCTCTTAATCATCGCTTCCTGATTCTCAGCTCCACCATAAAGAGACAAATTTGCCAAAGCTCCTGCACAATGCCTCAAGGTTTCCACGTCATTTTTCCTGCATTCAAAGAGCACAGCATCTAGACCTCCGAGTCTAACCACGTCGCTACAAGTTCCTTCGCTGTGTTTGAAGAGATGTTCGAGGATTCCTGTTCCAACCCTGGAGTGGTCCACAGAGTTTGCATTTTTGGTACAAACACAGGCGACGTTTACCACCTTTTCGAGACCATTTTGAACAACATGAGCTCGATTTTCGGTTGTGAGACACTGTTCTAATAACTGGGCTGAGGAAAATTGTAGAGCTTCGTCACTGGCGACACAATTGGACATCAACATGTCGAGTCCACCTCCTGTTCTGAGAGTGTTACAGAGGGTGTAGCCTAATTCGTGACCATGGGTGGGAACTGCCCAGGCTTTTCTGATGATTTCATTGACCCGATTTAAGAGCAAGGGGGCTTTTCCACTTTTACTGACTTCGTTGGCTTTCAGCCGTTCGACGAAGCTGTCCAGGAACCTGGAGTATTTTTTGATAGCTTGGTCTACATCCTGGGGGTTGGAGTTGGAACAGAGGAGGTCGAGGTCATCCAAGGGAAGAGATAGAAGTTCGTCATCGTTGGGCCTCATGCCGTTCATGATTTGATTTACTGCACTCGCTGCACTGATCATGGAGGATTTTGATGAGTGATTCTTAGAGTTTATTGTTATACTTGATTGGGAACTTGCTGCCATGTGTTTTTCATGATTGAAGATTCCGGTGGAGGTTACGGTCTGGCGTTGTTGTTGAGCAGCCATGGCTTTCTGTAATGGAAAAAAATGATTAATTATGCAGTTTTTTAGGGTTTGTCATAAATATATATTGAAAGGTCTAAATAAATTAATTAATAGGCATTATTTAAAAGTTCATTCATTGGCAGACCTCCGATTCGGATTGACTAAAAGAACATGCGCCATCTCAAAAATCGAAATTTCAAAAGATTTCAAGGGATCTTTGAAAATTAAAATTTTTTGAAAGATATCAACCGATTACAATATGTTTTAAAGGATTTTAACGAATTGTAGGGATTTAAAAGGGTTTATAGGGTATTAATGCTTGTAGAGTATTTTAAAAGATTCCAAGGGATTTCAGAGAATTTCAAAGATGGCAAAGGCTTTTAAGATATTTCAAAAAGTTTCATCTGATTTCAGAGGATTTCAAAGTATTTCAAGGGATTTTACCAGACCTACGCAATTTTTAAGAATCCCCAAGGAATTTAGAGATTAAAAAAAAATTCAATACATTTCAAAGATTTGAGAGATTTTAGGGTTTATTTTGTACAAGATTTCAAGAAAATTGAAGAGGTTAAAAAAATGTTAAGCGTTTTTATGGAATTGTAAAGAATTTCTAAAGAACTTTAGGGAGTAATTGAAATGGAATGAAATTTTAAGGGACTTAAGTATTTTTCAAAATTCTGAGGGATTTCAAGCGATTATTATTTTTACAAGATTTTGAAGGAATTTCAATAATTTTTACAATATTTGAGGGATTCATAGGATTTTAAAGGATTGAAAAAACTGGAGTTTTCCAGGGATTTCAGAGGATTTCAAAGATTTCATCATTTTTGAAGAAATTTAGAAAGATATTACAGATTTTAAGATATTTTACGGGATTTTGCTCGATTTTTGTACGATTACTAGGGATTTCACAATATTTAAGTCATTTTATAAATTTCAAGGAACGCCAAAGGATTCTAAAGATTTTACGGTATTTCATAAGATTCCGAGAAATTGAACGAAATTTTCACATTTTTCAGAGATTTTAATGGATTTCTAAAGAACCTTCGGGAATAAATGAAATGAAATAAAATTTCAAGGGATTTCTAAGGATATCTACGGATTTCAGGGATCTCAGAGGTTTCAAGAGATTTCACCAGATTTAAGGGATTCAAAGGAGTTCAAAAAAAATTGTAAGATTTCAAGGGATTCCTACGAATTTACGGGGATTTCAAATATTTCAAGGGATTTAAAAAAATTCACGAGTTTTTCAGGAATTTCAGAAGATCTCAACAGATTTTAGGCGTATTTTAAAAGATTCGAAAGAATTTTAAAGCGTTTTGGGGATTCAAAAAGATTCGACATGATTTCACGTCATTTTATGGGAAATGTATATTGTATAGCAGATTTCAAAAATACTTAAAACTTTCATTTAATATTATTTTAATAAATTGCATGAAATTATTTGTTGTTGTAAGTATTTTTTGAAAAGAACGAACCTTCCAAAATTGTGTTAACAAATTAATTAAATATTCGAACATTTATGAACTTCAAACATTTATTCTAATTTTGGTTTTTGAATTCACATCGATTAATTAGAAATTGTATAACGTATAATGTTTAAATTTTCAATTGTAAAGCCGTACACAATTAAACATTTAAAATTTTTATTTTACAAATGTTCACGATGTCAAAGATTTTAATGGGTTTTATTTTTAAGTTCTCTCATTTTGAAGGATATAATTTGAAGCGTTAAATTTTTTCCATGTTCTATTCATATTCTACATTTTCAATTTCTAATTATAAAATGGTACTATTTGAAAATTGTCATTTGCATCCGATAAATTTAAAAGTTAAATTTACACATTTTTATTTTACCACGATTTTAATTCAAAATTATAAAAATTTTTTTCATTCGTAAAGGCTTCCAATCTAAAATGATATCATTTCTGAAAGACTTTCAATATAAATAAAATTACTCATTCTTAGAGGTTTTCCTCAATTGTAATAGCACCTTTTTTAAAATTTTATAAATAAGATCGAAATGAAATAAAAGTTTTTTATTAAAAAATTAGACCTTGCTACTAATCTTTAAAGGGTGTAGATAACATTATTTTTAAAATGGTATGTAAGAATTTTTCTTCAAGGCTTCTGTATGTTTTACTTGACCTGAATATTTATCTAAAAGTGATAGCTATTAGTATTATATAAAATATATGTACAATATATTCAGCAATACACATTTAACGAGTTTTGATAAAAGCCTCCACTTAGCAATAGACAACGCAGAAATAATACGAAACTTGCAGGCTTTTTTCTAGTTACAATATAAAATTAAAAACTAATTTTAAAAATATATAATCCGATACGATCATCATGCGTTTAATACTGGTTTTTGAGGCTTTTGCTCTCTATTTTGTCTATTTTGTCAAGGCGTATGATTGCGAAAACCCGGGAGCTTTTCCTTCAAGTGAAGAAGCCGAAAGTAAGTTCTAAATTTGAATTACCTTAAATAATATAGTTACTCAAATTACTTAATGGAATTTTTAATTCGATTTTAAAAATTGAATGAAAATAAAATAGGATAAAATAAAAGAATACGAATAAAATATAAATAATAATAAATGATTCAAACAATCATACACTTTATAATTTTCTATTTAAAAAAGCAATGTGTTTTCAGTTTGTTTATCTATTAATAAGGATTACGAATATTCTGCACCATCAATTTTGTAAATCAAAATTTCTGAATAAGTAATTTTATTTCATGATAAAATTAATTTCTTAACGTATTTAACCATTTTTGATAAAAGCCCAAATTTGAATTGTAAATGATGTTTTAATATTGGAACAATAATTCTGTTCTTAACGTCTTGCTACCACACTGTAATTTGTAAAGTTTTTCACACTTTTAAAGAGATGAGAAAAATGAAATTATGGACTAAAACTTGAATACCTTAATTTACAAAATACACACCGTTGGTACCGGTAAAAAAAATGTGGGTACCGGTAACAAAAAAATGGCCGTTACAGACAATACGATTTCATGGAAATTTTTTATGAGTTAGGTACTATTTTAAAAGATTAATTTTTAGTTTTGAAGATTTCAAGATATTTTGCAAAAGAATCTGGAAGATTTTGAGACAATTTGTTTAATTTTTTAGGATTTTAAAAATTGAAGGAAAAGTGAATGGATTCAAAAGATAGTTAGAAATGTTATAAATTTGGAAAAGATTCGAAAATAATTGAAATCTTGAGAATATTTAAAAAAAAAATTTAACAAAATATAGATTTTTTAAGAATTCGAAAAAAAAATTTAGAAGCTTTTTAAGAATTTTGAAAGTTTTCAAGAGAATAATAAAATTTTCTTAAGATTCATGGGAAAAATTGAAATGATTTTTATATTTTGTGAAATTAATTTTAAGAAAAAATTAAACAAGATTTCAAAACATTTCCTAAAATTTCTAAAAAGAATGTAGAAGATTTTAAACCGAAATTTTGCAATTTTGCAAGATTACAACATTTAAGAAAAAAAATCGAGTAAAGTTAAGATACATTCAGAAATGTTGTAACGATTCAACAATAATTTAAAACTTGTGAAGATTAAATTTTTTTTTAATCTAGATTTTTGAAGATTGCGAAAAAGAAGCTTTTTAAGAACTTTGAAAGATTTCAAGACAATGAAAAATTTTTCTTTAGATTCCTAGGAAAATTTAAAAAGATTTTAACACATTTCAAACGATTTTTAAAAAAGAATCTGGAAGATTTTAAGGCAATTTTTTCTATTTTCAATCAATTTTAGGAAAAAATCGAATAACGTTAAAAGATATTCGAAAGGTTTGAAGGGTTTTAAGATTTAAACTAATTAAAAATTTTTTTAAATTTCGAAAAAATATAGATTTTTGAAAATTAAAAAAAAGAGATTTTTAAAGAATTTTGAAAGGTTTCAAGAGAATGAAAAAATGGTCCTTAAATTCTTAGGAACATTTAAAATGATTTCTTATTTTGAAAAATTAATTGAAAGATACAATTGAAAAAGATTTTAAAACATTTCCTAAAATTTAGAAAAGAATGTAGAAGACTTTAAAGCAAAATGTTGCTATTTTGCAAGATTACAACATTTTAGAAAAAATTCGGATAAGTTTAAGAGATATTTAGAAATTTTGAAACGATTAAAAAATAATTTAAAACTTGTAAAGATTTCAATTATTTTTAATTCTAGATTTTTTAAGATTGCGAAAAAAAGAAGCTTTCTACCAATTTTGAAAGGTTTCAAGAGAATGAACAAATTTTCTTTACAATCCTAGGAAAATGCAAAATGATTATTTTATTTTGAAAAATTAATTTTAAGAGAATATTCAAAAAGATTGCAAAACATTTCAAGAGATTTCCAGAATTATCAAAGAAGAATCTGAAAGATTTAAAGGGAATTTTTTTCAATTTTGCAGAATTTAAAAAAATTTTAGGAAAAATTCGAGTAAATTTAAAAGATATTTAAGAATTTCAGAATTTTCATAGAGGTAACAAATATTTAAAAACTTGAAAATATTTCCAAAAACTTATCAAATATATTGTAAAATCCTGTCATATAAAAAAATTTTCTTTAAAATTTTCTAGATTCCTTATCCACACATCTGCAATCTTTAAAAATCTTTCTGAATTGTCTCAAGAATCTTAGAAAAATTATATTTATATATCTTTAAAAACTAACTGATAACACTTATTTAGTCGTTCTCAGATCTAAGAAACCAATTTTATCTCGAATTTAAATGTTCAACAACTTTTAATAAATAAATAAGTATTCGAAATTGTTTCAGAGTTTTTTCGATTGACTATATTTACTTTTAATTAATATAAAAACAGGAAATTTTTAACATATGTTTTTTTTTAATTTACAGAAGCTTGCGGCATGAACAATCTTCGTGGAAAATACACAGATTGGCCTTGCTTAATAAACGCGGAGGTAATAGATCCTTCTGGTAATTTTTCTTTGCCTAATTCTATGTGCAAGGTTTTGACTTATCACTGTTTCTGCAGAAAAAATTAGTTGAAGATGAAAAAATCCGTTAAATAAAACTATTAAAATAAAAGGAAATGCATTAATCATGATTACATATTGTATATAAGTGATATCTAATTTTAAAGCTGGATTATATTATAAAATAAAATAAAAGATTGCATCAGCAAAGGTTCAACGAACGTTCCAGTAGAACCTCTTATTATTCTGAAAAATTATAATTTATAATGCATGGGAAGTTTTATTTTCTGGGCGATTTTAGATGCGAATCTCTTTAAAGTGCAGAACATTCAGGCGTATAAAAAAGAAGCAAATGTAAAACGACCATGGCCTTCACGTCAAATGTGGTTTCATGATACCATTAAATCCAGATTTATGGCAACCAATGAAGATACATTCTTGTTGTTACGCCAAAGGAACATTGCGGATTGAAATTCTCAAAAATAATAAACGCTTTAAAACTTTCAACCCTGGATAAGATCCGAAGATCGTAAACCCTTAGCCCTTAGGAAACCACTCATGATTATACAATTTAATTCCTTTCATAAAAGTAAAACTAAAAAGCACTTCGACTCAAATTTTAAGACTTGTTTTCAAAAGCAGAAAATCGAGATTGCAGAAATTGTTTTCAATTTAATCTTTACTGTTCTTTAAAAGCCGTTTAGCATTTCAACACAGATTATGAAAGATTTTGCTTCAAGTAAAATGTCCACAGGAAAGTCAAGTAGCCCTGATGGAAAACATTTTTATAGGGAAGTTCACCATTTCTAAAACTGTAATTTTTTGTTAAAACTTGCACAAAAATGTACAAAATTTAATTTAAAAAATACAATTAAATAGAAATATATGATTTTCTCTTGTATTTTCTTGTAGAAAAGTAAAAAAATAACAATAAAGTACGAATTTCTACAATTTGAAAATATGTATAACTTTTTATTAATAACTTTTGTACTTTGTTGTAAAAACCTACAAGGTGTTACAGAAAACTATACAGTATGAATGTTTGACGTCATAAAAACACTTTTAATTTTACTTAAATTATCGTGGAAAATTAAAAATCTTTACAACACAATACAAGATTTCAAAAAGATGAAATATTGAAAAACTGTACTAAGAATGATGTTATAAATTCTTGTAGTTTATTGAAGAAATGTACCAATTAAAAGCAAAATATTACATATTTGCCAGGAACTTTTGCTATTATAATTAATCATAGTTGTGCTTTTTTATGAATTTGTATAGAAAATTAAAACTACAATAAAGTACAACAATATACAAAACAAGTACAAAATTCGTCCGAATAATAAACAAAAGTTGTACTTTCTTGTAATTTTTTTGTAATGTATTGAATTTATTTGTAGGTTACTGTAAAAACGGTTTTAGATTTTAGAGAATAGGGTTATTCTTCTAAAATTATTGTGATAGGAGTTAAAGAGTTCAGATCGAATTATTATTTTATAAAATAGGCACTTCTATTCTAATTTCAAAACATTTGATTAGAATGAGATTTATTAGAAGTTGTCAATTATCAACTTTTTCTATTTCAGATTCTATAATTTCAAAGAGTTTCAGTTTTTAATTGGAATGCTTTATAAAAATTTGTTAATTGAGCAATTTTCACTGTTAAATGTTTCTATTTTTAACAATACAAAAAAATTGGAAACTTTTCAGTTTTGAACATTTAATTTGATAAGTGTTCAACTTTTAGACCTGGTCTTCAAAATTATTTTTCGTATGCTTAATTGCTTAATTTTTATTAATTCTATTTCATACTGTAGAATTGAAAACATTTATTATAAACTGCCTAAATTTTCAAGATACTCATTTACAAATGTCTTCATTTTTAAAACATAAAGCAGTCTGTATTTTTATTCAATTTCTGTTTCGTACAAGTAAAAATGATTGAATTTAGAATGCCTCCAATTAAAAATGGTTTTTTAACCCCTTTGAAGGTTTAATTTATGAAGTTAAAAATTTTCAAGATATTACATATTTTTCAACTAGAATTTTTTTAATTTATTAAAAAAAGAAGTTTGAAATTATTGAATTCTAAACTCTGCAATTTAAATACTTCTAGTTTATACATTTAATTGTGAACTTGCTCTATTTCGAAATTCAAATGCTTCATTTTATTAAAATTTAAAAATGGTAAAATTTGTAGGGTAGGATATGAAAAAATACAATTGAGAAACTTTCAATGTAAAACCGTTTTCAATACACAAGAAGCCCAACTAAAATTTTCATTCAAATTACAGAGTCTTGGATAATTAATTATATTTCTTGAGAGTTATGACATCTTAGGAAATAATTTCCTGGAGTAGCAAAAATTATTTTAGAACATTATTATTAAAAATAAAATAACAATGTTGCTGATACCTTGATTGAAAAAAAGGATTAATCTAAGCCTTGAAACAGGGTGTGTTCTCATCTGGAAAACCTGGAAATGTTAGGATGGAAAGTCAGGGAAAAGTTAGGAATTTTTCTTGAAATCAGGAAATTTTTCGAGGGATCCTACATTTGTTTGAATAATTGTAATATTAAATTAAATGACAATGTTTTTTTTCATTTGTAAAGGTAAATTTAATGTACTGGATTTATACGTATTTAAATAAATCTTCTTTTTAGCACTTTCACTATCCTCAAGAAATTATATTTTATTGAAAATATTAATGTGTTAAATATGGACTGAATTTTAGGTACTTAAAATTTATATATTAAAATAATATAAAAATTTGTTTTAATTATTATTAAAATTCATGTACTTCAGAATCAAATTTAAATTAAATTTATATCATTAAGAAAATACTTGTCCTATTATAAAGTTACTTTCACGAAGGAAATAACATCGTTATTTAATAGTTATTTATTAATCATTTAATCTTCATTAATTAAACATATGAAAAGTAACTTTTCTACATATTTTGTTATTTATAAGAAACAAAAAATGGTTTATAATGAAAACGCGAAATTTTTTTACCTGTACTTATCCCACTTTTTAAATAAATTTTACGATTTTTTAATAAATTTAATGAACTGCAATTGAACCATTCACAGATGGATAATACATGGGGTAATTCAAGTATTATTTAGGGATCTTAAGGGATGCAGGGTCAGAATTGTTTTGGAAAATGTGGTACTTAGTACTAGAATTAAGTAAAATTGTACCCAAAAAAATCTAGAGATACCTGGAAAAACCTAGAATGGGAATTTTAGTTTTTCAAAAATTGCCGAAGGTTGCAAGGAATTCAAAGGACATCATAGAATTTCTAGAGATTTTTGGAGATATCAAAATATTTCACGGTATTTTAGAGAATTAAAAAATTTTGACTGATTTTAAATAATACAGGGAATTTTCGAAAAGAATTAAAATTCTGGATTAGAAGAGGAAATTTTTCAAAAGAATTGTAGTTCAAAATTGGAATAGAGAATTTTCAAATTTAAATTAAACTTTCGAAAAGAATTGAAATTCTGGGTTGGAACAGGGAATTTTTCAGACGAATAGTAGTAGTATTTTTAGTATTATATATTTTAGTATTCTAGTATTTTCGAGAAGAATTAAAATTGTGGATTTGAACAGGGAATTTTCAAATTTTAATAAATTCCGAGTTTGAACAGGGTATTTTCGTATAGAGAATGATAATTTTGACTTGGAATAGGGATTAGGTTATTGGAAATTAAGGTTACAAAAATTACTCTATTAACTAACGATTCAGTTTTACAATTATTATAAACAATCTTCATAAATAATGCAATGCGGAACATTTTTTCGAAAAAATAGTCTTTTTCATTGTTACTATTTTTAATCGATTAACGCAGCTTAATGTTAACAGTAGAAAACTCTCCAAATGTTAGGTAAAATTGAACTGTTTTGTGAAAAAGTTTAAGAAATGATTGATAATTTTTTTAGTATTATTTATTTATTGAATTATTCAATTATGATAATTAAGATATTTAAGAATATCCTGTAATAATTTGTCAAAGCTTACTAAATTAAAATCTTTATTAAATCTCTAGAAACTGGTACCATTAAAAAATTACTTGTCCTTTTAATAAAGTTACTTTCACAAAAGAAAAAAAACAAACATTATTTATGATAAACTCGTATACATAATCCGAGTCGATTGCTTAAAAAAAAAATACTTGAATGGAAAAACCTGAAATTGTCAGGGAATTTTTTTCTAGGATTTGAGTAGACACCCTGCAAAACCTCGAAGAAGAATTTATTTAAATCGTAAAAATAGATCCTTTTCTTAAATTAAACCCGAACGAAGGAAAAGAAAAATAAATAAATTTTGTTTATACCTTTTCTGAACTGAAGGAATCGCTTTGCAGTTTCATGGTGGATGCTGCCATGTTGTTACTTTCCTGATGAGAGAGATCACCAGCCTTTAAGCTCCTTTGCTCCTGTAATGCAAGCGATAACATTTAGAAAATAAATAAATATAAAATAAAAAAGTAGAAAATCGTCACAAGTCGCACATAATTCAGGGTTTTGAACATTCCACTCCTGGTTTTCGACATTTTAAAGTAAACGGGTAAAATTAAAAGCGACGACCGGTACGTAGAAACACTTCCGCATGAAGACTTCGTTTGATCGCCAGACGCTTCGTACCATTGTAGATTAAAGAGAATTAGCGGCATACCGAAGGTCTAATTATGGCTTGCGTGCAAAAGACACTAATTGACACCGCGACGATACAATGACTAAAGAGCTTCTGCTGAGATTATCTGAAGCCGTTTCACAAGTGCATTTCTGCATTTTTAATTAATTAATTAATACTACTCTTTCATTCGAGCAAATTCTCCATTTGAATATTCTCCAAACTTTATTCGCTTCAAGTACTGCTAGGAAATTATAAGTTTTGTAAATTTGTATATTTTTAAATAGATCCTGATAAAAAACATTTCCAAAGCAAGTGGAGATTTGCACTCGTCTCAATAATCGATAGACTGTATAAATACAAGCCCTAACACATTGTACAAAAAAGGACAACCATTTGAAGATTGATAAGTTTTTTGAAATTTATAGACAACATTTTCAACTAGGTTCTGCTGTATAAACATTTAAAAAAAAATACAGCCTGAACAATTAGGGGCAAGGGAGATGACCCTACAGTAGATAATGAACCTACAGTAGATAATAATTAATTAAAAATATTAATGTATGCAAAATAATTAATTTAATTTAATTAATGGTTAGCACCCTATACATTTTAATAAATTAAAATTATAATTCATTATTTTGCATACATTAGTATTTTTAATTAATTATTATCTACTGTAGGGTCGTGTCCCCTACCCCTAATTGTTCAGTCCGTATTTTTTAAAAATGTTTTTACAACAGAATTAGTTAAAAATGTTGTCTATAAATTTCAAAAAACTTATCAATCTTCAAATGGTTGTCCCCCTATGTAGTTTTAAAAATGTTGTTGATTCGAAATAAGAAAATATAAATAAATTACAAATTTTGACAACTAATGCATTGCTAAATTTAGGTAAATATTCTTTTGCACTTTTTTAAAAATTTTAATAAGTATTATCCGATTAAATAAAAATATTTTAACACTCACATTAGGGTGCCCAATAAAAGTGTGATTTTGAATTTCGCACACGCTGCCCCCTAAATTTCTTCCTTTTGGTGAAAAAATACTGCCATAAATTCTCTTTTATTTAAAAAATTTTTGTTAGAAGTTCCGCTAGGCCGTTTTAGGTCTGGATTTTATTAAACAAAAAATACAGTTTTGAAGATATTGTCTGGCTTAGAAAACGCAAATAGACCCTAAACCTTTTTTTCCTGAAATAACGTGCACAGGATTTCTTCTCCAATTCTCCATAGGGAATAAATTAAAAATATTTATACCGGATGACAAAAAAAATCTTGAGTTTCTAAATACACCAAAAATACACATTTTTACATTTTAAAGATTCCTATAGTACTTTAAAACGTATTTTTATCAATCATTTGATATCAAGTCATATTTTCAGCAATTAAAAATCCAATCTTAAAAGTATAAAAATTTGTATTTTTGGTGTACTTCGAAATTCAAGATTTTTTAGGTTACCCGGTATACATATATTAAACTTATTCCTTATCGAGAATGTGAAAAAATATTTAGGGGTCATTTCAGACCATTAATTATAATAAAATTACAAATTTCAGTATTCTAGGTCCAAAAATATCTCAAAGTTTTGTTGTTGCATAAAACTGATGGCTTATTCCTGAATAAATAACAAATGCTTTCTAGGGCTAAAAGAATTTTTCAACCTTCAATTTGTGTTTTGAAAAAAATGATAACTACGAACTTTTTTTTTCAGTATACAATTTTTTGTAATAAAAGAAAATGTATGGCAGTATTTTTTCACCACAAGTACACTTTTTTTTGGGCACCCTAACTTACATAGAGACACTGTTATATGTAAAACCATAAAACAATTTTGTAAGTTCTTTTAAAGAAAATAGTTTTCAATATCAAAGGCATTTTAGCATTTTTTTATATTTCTATTATAATTTTTTTGTTAATAAAACTAACTGAATATATCCAGTTTATTTTAGTCATGTTACCTTTTTACGAAAAATTTTTTTACTCCATTTTTTTCTTGAAAAAATATTGATTTGGAATACAATTATATTTGTAACCGAGGAAAGTCCAATTTTGAGTTATTTATCCTTTAATTAGATAATATTATTTTTGGCCGAGGCTGCGTGTACCAAAATCTCGGTACGAATAACCGGATTTTTTCGGTACGAAAAGCGGGACTTGGAAACGAGACTATTTGTACAGAAATTTCGGTACAAATAGTCGGATTTTTTCGGTACACGTAGATAATGCCATCATTTTTAATAATTTCCTTACATTCTTTCAGTTATTAACTCTAATTTTTATAAATAAAATTTGTTTGGACAATTACAAATTTTTAAACAGATCATTTTTATTCTTTTTTATCTATATTTTTGCTTCTAAATCTACTAATGAATTTTGAAAATAACAGTAGGTATAAAATGATTAAGTATGTCAATAATTATTTATTGGTTTATTTGTTTCTTATAATAATAAATCTCAATCAGAATTGTTGATTAAACTAATATGCTTAAACAACAATGTCGTGCAATTTACTAAAATTTATTGGATAAACTTTATTTTTAAAAAGATTCAGAAGTTGGGAAATAAATGTTTCATATAACATTGTGGGGGCGTTATAAATACATTTTTCTTTGCTTTCAAGTTTATTTAAATTTAAGAAGAGTCCATTCTACGCAGTTCCATAAATTCCCATCTGCCTGGCTCGATAAAATTAAAAATAAGGGATTATAATAGGTTTCTCTTGCTTAGAATTTGGCTGACCAAATCTCGCATGTTCTACTGAAGACGTAAGGGTACGCGAAACTGGATTTTTCTACTGTAGAAATCAGTGGTAGGGGAAACCAGTACGAGGTGAATAGAAAAACTTTTAAAGTCATAATACTGAATATTAAAATAAATACCATTGACATGAATTATATTAGCTATTTATCTTATATTTTATAACTTTTTAACACGTTGCAAGTACTCTTCTGGTCCGAAGTGAATTTTCACATTTTAAGCCTTCCTGATCAGTTGTATAAATTCATGAAAGAATAATCCAAAACTGATATTCAAAAACATTTTTTCATTGGTAAGAGTTGGTTGAAGGCATGAACTTGCTTATTTATTTAAGCCTATACTTATAATAAAAAACAAGCCACTTTCTGGAAATTTAAAAGTTGGCTGTTATTGCATCTGTGTAACCTCTAAATTGCGCAGTTTAGAGATCGCACTTTTCCTTATCAGTATAACGGCAAAATCAGTTTTTATGATGAAAAACGATCAAATTATAATATTTACGGCGTTAGTTTGCATAATATAAATGAGAATAGATTACAATCTGGCACGAATATTCGAGAAATTGTTGACTTTTCTTAAAGCGTCACTTATTGCGCGACAGTTTTCGCACACTGACAGCCATGGTGGAATTTACCCGGAAGTGACTTTAGAGTGGACTCTACTATTATTGTACTTTATAATGTTGTACTTTGTACAAAATCTCCGGAAAAATACTTAATATTGTTAAATGATTTGTTATTTTATTGATACGATTGAATATACATATAAGGCAGTAGATATATCTGAATTTCCAGGAATATACTAAATTATAGAATTGGGATATCCTGGGAATATCCTTGACAGATAAAATTGGGACATTAATGGGATATCCTCAGGGTATTCTGAGATATCCTTGGGACATTCCAGGGATATCGAGATTTTCGCCCTGTATATTATTCGCAATATCCCTAGGATTTCCTGGGACATGCCTAGGAGATCCTAGGAGATAAATGGGATATCCCGCCAATATCTTATGCTGTGAGGGTTTTAATCGAAATGTCAAAAACACATTTTTCAATTTTTGTATTAAAAAATAGCAAGCAAGTGGTTAAAAAGAAGATGATTCAACTCGTTTTTAAAACTGCTACTCATCACAAATGCCAGAACTTTTGCTTTAAAGCCCATTAACTTTCTCCCATTATTCAGCTTGTACTGGTATCCACCTCTTACTGGTTTCCCTACACATAAAACTTTCACGATTTTTACACTTGCAAAAAACATAAAAAAAAAGAATAAAACTTGTAGTATTTCAAATATTATTAATTTGTTTGTATCATTATCACAGTTCCTTTGTCGTTATCACAAAAATTAGTCTCTTCAGGTGATTGGGCCACTTTCACTTCGAATCGAAAATTCTAGACGCTGCCAAGAAACACTCGACGCTGCCAAGAAACACTCGTAGATAGGAAGGAAAACAGTTCATTTGAAATAATATTATTATTAATTATTAAGTAATAAAATAATACAATAGGCGTACAATTTGATAGGTGGAGCGCGGTGGTGGTGCCCAATCGGGCAAAATTCTAACGCGGAGCTTCATTGACGATATTGATAGTGCAAAGTGTTAAAACGTTCTGCTGCGGAAGCTTTTCGTATAAACGTTTTCCCAGTCCGACAATTCTGACGCATTTTTCTAAATATAATACACCATCGTCGCATACGATGTCGTCGTTCGTCCTATCTTCTTGTCCATTCGAATTCGAGAATTATCAATTGCCTGTCTACTAGTTGTGTATTTCGCACCAGCCAATCGAACTTCACGTAGAAACAACATAATATCTTTCAAGATGAAAATTCTAAGTATCGCGAAAATCCGGGAAAGCTAAGTATAATATTTCTGGGAGCTAGAAATCGATTTTTCACTTTAATTTTTTCTTTAATTTGCAATAAATATTTAAAAATAAAAAAAATCAGGTATAAATAGGTGAGATATTACACATCAGTTCTTTGAACTCTCTCAAGGTGCACACTGGACCGCGAAACCGGGAAATGAGCGGAAATTTTTTTAAACCGGAAAATGACAGTAAATTCACTTTTTAACAGGGAATTTTACAACATTTTTAGAAGAAAAATCTATCCAATCACTTGAAATATCAAAAAATTTCATATCACATAATATAATGCAATTTAAAATTAGTTCGATTACAACTTTTTTTTTTAATGTTAAGTTTATTTGTTAAATTTCTCAATTATGAAATCATTTAGTTTACAATGCGTAATTCTGAAATCTTTTAATTTAAAATTTTCCATTTTAATTTTTTTTTAGCGTACATTTGCAATTTTCAAGAATTTGGAATGCAGTTTTGAAGACTTAAACAACTAAAAATGAAAAGCGTTTGAATTAAAAAATTTGTGATGAAATACGTTAGAAATTAATTAATTTGTAAATCGAAATTATTTAATGAAATTTGAAATTGAACTGAAGTTCGAGCATTAAAAATTGAACAATAATTGATTTACAAGATGATTTTGAAACTATCCAAAATAAAACAATTTACAATTTTTAACATTGAAAATTGAACTGTTTGAATTCGAAAGTCTTAGTAATTAAATAAATTTAAACGTCCGATTGAAACATTTATAAACTACTTTCAAATAATTTCAAATGAATATATTTATTCATAATTAAACGGGTTTATTCATTTTTAAATCCTATTCAAATATTGTCTCAGTCTAAAATATTTCATTTTTAACCCATTCAATTTGAAGTTTTTTAATTAAAAAAAAGAACAATTTTGTAATATTTACCAATATTTGACTGTTGATTTTAAATTAGCAATTATAAATGAAATATTTAAACTATTGATTTAAACTTTGAACGAAACTCTCAATTAGTAAGATAAAGTGTTGAATTTTTATGTATAGATAAAAATTGAACAATTATTAATTTCAAGCGACTTAAAATTAAAATAATTATTCTTAAAAAAGATTTATTTATAAAAAAACGTTTGAATTTTGCCCTAACTGGAAGAGGAACTTTTTTTCATTTTTATTGAGTTGACGGCGAGAAAATGTTGTCTTTTTAATATTTTTATTCAGTTTGAATCGAGGAAATTTTAGTTTTTAATTTTTGTTGAATTGGTAAAGAGAAATTTTCTATTTCGAAGATTTTTATCGTGTTGGAAAAGAGAAAATTTTGGTTTTCGATACATATTTTATGAACTGAAAGGATCATTTTTTATTTTTAACGTTTTTACTGAGTTAGAAGGGTTGAAATTTGTGTCATTTTGTTTTCTAAATTGAAAGAGGCCATTTTTTGAACGATTTTATTGAATATTTTATTTTCAATTTTTTTCTGAATTAGAAGCGGGAAATTTTTTATCATTAATACTTTTATTGAGTTCGAAGCCAGGAAAGTTTGGTTTTTAATTTTTTCTAGATTTAAAGAAGACATTTTTTTATTTATTTTTTTCTTAATTGGAAGAGGAACAATTTTTATTTTTAACATTTTTGTTGAGTTCGAAGGGAGGAAATTTCAGGTTTCAATTTTTTCTGAATTGGAAGAGGAATTTTTTAAACATATTTAGATTTTTATACAGTTGAAAGGGACGAAATTTTTGTTTTTAATTTTTTCTAAATTGGAACAGGAACATTTTTTTTTATTTTTAAGATCTTCATCGAGTTGGAAGAAAAGAAATTTTTATTTTCGATTTTCTCTGAATTGGAGAGAAATTTTTTTTTTTTACATTTTTAATGAGTTTGAAGCGAGGAAATTTTGGTTTTCAATTTTTTCTTAATTGGAAGAGGATCAATTTCTTCAAACAGATTTTTATTCGGTTGGAAGGGAGGAAATTTTGGTTATTCTGTTTTATAAATTGGAAGACGAACATTTTTTTATTTTTTAGATTTTTCTAGAGTTGAAACGGACGAAATTTTCAAAAAAATGTTCAGTTTTAAAAATCCGGAATTAAGCCGGAAATGATAGTGAATCTACTTAAAAAAATTAAGATTATTTGATTTCTCAAGTCTGATTTTAAAAACAATTAATTTTGAAGGCCTTGAATTTAAAAATTTTCAATTCAGAACTTCGAACAGGCTTGTTTCAAACCTGCAATATTGATCCTTTTTTACTTTTGAAAATATTTTTGTTTACCTTCTTTCATATTCTCAGTTTATTCATTAAATTCAGTGTAACCCATTTTCAAAATAGAAATAATTTCTGAAAAAGGATAGAATTTTTAAATATAAAAACTGAAAAAAGTTTGATACGAAAAGAGAGCAAGAATTCAGAATAATACTGGTTCTTATTTTTAGGTAGATGATACGGAACGTTAATTTGTTCGTAAACAATTGACGTTCAACGATTGGCATTTCAGGAAAAACGGTCTTAAATATAGTTTCTACTACTAACATTCTTCGGACATAAACGACACTTTTGATTTATTTTTCAATTAAGACAATATTTTACAAAAATATCGTTGTATTTCCTGTCGACAGCTATTTTGAAAAATAGTTGTCATTGCCTGTCAGGTGGAACCAAGAATGAGTTTTTGAGTCAATTGCCAAGTTTTAAGATGAACCACTTGATGGATTGTGCCACAGGAGCCGAAAAATTTTCTTTATTTTGACCAGCATTCCACTCAAAACGTGATTTTAAATCAAAACATTAAAATAAAATTCTAGAGTTTTCCATTCAATTTTGTAATATTTTACATACAATTATTTCAAAAAATCAGATTGAACACATAATTTTCTCAAAAACAATACCAACATTTCATGAAACAATTTTTTTTTGCAAAGTTAATTTTTTATTTCTTGGCTTTTAAATTAATTTTGCGAGCCATCTTCTATTGTGACTTACCAAATTACGTCGTCCAAAAATATTTTCGCGAAAACTTCCTCGATTCACTGGCCACGGTGCACTCATATTCATCGAGAATGATAATTATTAATCTACAATTAATCACTGATTAACAAAATCGTTATATAAAGTTTGAACATTGGAAGGCGACACTTTTTTTAAATATTTTTTTGAATCTGTATAGAAAGATCTTTGTGAATTTATGATCATTTCTATCTATTAGACATTGTATTCTACTAATTTTTGTATAACATATTCTCTAGTTATAAAATTACAAAAAACGAAGAATAAAAATCACAATTTTCAAGAATGGTAGAACTGTTTTTGAATTAATATAATCGAATAATTGAAATTTTGATTTGGTGGAGGAGGAATGTTTTTTGAAATGTCAAATATATTTGATTGATAAGTTGCATGGTCAGTCAATTTTGCCAGCGCAACTGGTACTAATCTCAGTTCACAAGATCTTTCTAGGCTGTTAAACACAACTCACACCCCACTAATTCTGACTGACTGTTCAGAGGTTTAATTTTATCATGTTTGCTATAGAGCGCAATACTCTTTATACATAGCCCGTACAACTCTGTATGACAGGTTTTTAGTGAACTAATAGTATTAAAATTTTATTTCTGTATTCTTTTTTTTTATTTCTCAATCCATTATAATGATCCACGTTAACTGTTATGCAAAGCATCCTTCATTTTACTCATTTCCCCATATTATGTTTTAAAAAATATATATATTCACAGGGTGGCCGAGAAACGTTATTCTAAAAATGCCCTTATTTTTCCCTGGCTTTTTCCTGACCAATTTTTCATTTTCCCTGATCATCAATATTCAAATACCAGAATTTTAAACTTGTAACATATTTTATCATAGAATCTTTTATAAACGGAATCAAACAATTTCAAATAAAAATTAAAAATTGATTTATTTCAATCAAAAAAGATTACGTTTCTACCATAAAAGACGAATTTTGAATCCCAAAGGACGAACTTTGAACAAACAGTTGAATTTTCGACAAAAAGAAGATTATTTCTTAACCAAATTGTTCAATTTGTAACCAAAGACAAATTTTCAAATAAATAGTCAAATTTTCAAACAAAGAAGATTAAACTTTAACCAAAAAGAGTTTAATTTTTAACCAGAAAAGTTGAATTTTGAACAAAAAATATAATAGTTGATATTTCTACAAGAAAAAAAACGAATTGTTAAGAAAATAGTTCAATTTTTAAACAAACCGTTGAGATTTCAACATAATAATTAAATTTTCAACAAAATAATTAAATTTTCAACAAAATAGTTGAATTTATAACCAAATACTGGAATTTTCTACCTGTTGAGTTGACTTTTTAACAAAATAATTAAGTTTTCAACAAAACAGTTGAACTTTTGACCAAATAATTAAATTTTCAACCTACAAAGATGAATTCTCAGCAAAAAAGGCAAATTTTTATCCAAGAAGATTAATTTTCTACCAGCAAAGATGTATTTTTAACACAATACATGGGGTTTCAAAGAACTAGTTAAATTTTTAACCAAAAAAGATACATTTTCAACCAAAACGGAATAGTTAAATTTTCAGTAAAAAAATTAATTTATAACACAACAAAAAAACTAATTTTCAAGAAAATAGTCAAATTTTGAACCAAAGAGATAAATATTCAACTAAAATGATGAATTTGCAAAAAAATGGAATTTTAACAAAGTTATCCATCCTTTAACCAAATAAGATCCATTTTCGACAAAACAGTTAAATTTTAAACTCGAAAATATTAATTTTCTCCCAAAAAGATTAATTTTCAACCAAAGGGATGAATTTTCAACTAAAATTATGAGTTTTCAACCAAAATAAAATAAATTTATGGCAAAGTAGTTCAACTGTCAACCCAGAAGTTGAGTTTTCCAACTGAAAATACGAATTTTCAACAAAAAAGTTATTTTTTAATCAAACAGTTGCATTTTTAACCAAAAATAGGCCATTTCAATAAAAATGGAATAGCTACATTTTCAGCCAAGAAAATTAATTTTCAACCAAAAAAAAATGAAGTTTCAACAAAGTTTTTAAGCTTTCAGCCAGCGAGATGAATTTTTATATGAAATAATAAATCTTTAACTGAAATAGTTGAATTTTTTGTTAAAAAAAATAATCTTCAACAACAAAAACAACAACAAATATTTTACTTTTTTGTTCAATTCAGCCTAAAAGATGAATTCCCAACTAAAATAATGAATCTTCAACGAAAAAATGAATTTTCAACAGTGGTTCAACCTTCACGAATCTTGAAACAAAATAGTTGAATCCTCAACCAAAGAAGATTAATTTGAAACCCAAAATAGTTGCATTTTTAACCAAAAAGATGACATTTGTACCAAAAGTGATGAATTTTTAAACCGAAAAGACGAATTTTCAACCAAAAAGTTCATTTTTTACCATAATTATTGGATTTTCAACTCAAAAAGAGGAATTTTCAACAAAGCAGTTGAATCTTCAACCAAAAAGAATCCATTTTTAATAAAATGATTGAATTTGCATCCATCAATAAAATTTATAATTAAAAATATAATCGTCAGTAGGAAATAACTGAAAAAGACCATTTTTAACATAGAATCTTTTATAAACGGAATAAAAGAATTTCAAATTAAAATTGATAAAATTAAAATTTAATATTTTTGACAGTTATTTAAACTTTTGTAATTTTTTGTTTAATTCCATTACTTTCCCTCACCAACAAGATTCCCTGACTTTTCCACGACTTTCAGGTTTCCCCTGACCTTGCGGCTACCCTGTTTTGGATTATTAAGTTTTTTTAAATTTCTGATTGTTGCAAATCGATACACAATGAATCTCCCAGAATAAGGGACAAACTTTACGAAAAAACATATAAATTACTTCCACAACATTTAATAATAATACATCAAATTGAAATTCCATGTAATAAATATTAACAAGCGCCTTTACATAATTCATAATTATTTAATACATAAGAAAAACAATAATTTAAACACAGAAAGCCAAGAAATTTTTTTAGAAAAATATTGCTAGTGCGTGTATTGCAAGTGCAAAACAATTTGCGTGGACTTGAAGCGAGTACAGTAGACCTTGGACCCCCTTCAAAGTGAAGTTCATCAATTTTTGAGTAAAAAAAGTGCATTTTCCCAATAAATATAAATTATTAAAGCATTTTACCAAACAATTATTTAAAATCATTGTCGATAATATTTCAAGAATAGCTATAGTGCGAAAACTGAGGAAAATGCGAACAAGAAAAGCACGGCTGAACGAATCATCAATATACCATGGATACTTGAGGTCCTAAACACTTTTCGAGATTTCCCTGTGTGCCTGGACGATTAAAAACTTTTGGAGAAAGATTACGATTTTTTAAGACTGGAAACACACCCCTTAAGATTCTCGATAGTTGAGGGCCCATGGCAGACTGCAAAATAAGGAGGCGAAGAGAAACGTACTAGTCTCCGGGTTGCTTATCGACCCGGTCGGTGGGTGGTTGGAAATATTGCGAACACTATACTTTTTCATATATATTATCGTATGACTCACTTCATTTCATCGAATCTGCGCGGGATACTCACTTTTCTTGTTTAAACAAGAGGCAAATGATAAAAAAAAAGATACTTGATTTCCGCGAAAAAGTTTATTTTAATCCCAGAGAGAAAAATATTTGAGGATAAGTAGTTGGTATCATCATTATTGGATTTAAGAATGATACTAGGAAACAAACACTCGCGTTACGCGCACGATTAATATTGTTTTATGTCTCAGGAAATTTTTTAATTAAAATATAAAATCTGGATAAAAAATTTTTCTCATAGTCTCTTTATCGGAAATAATAGAAAATAAAAGCAAGGACAATATTTTTGATAATTTATGAAAATTTACAATGTATAGATAATCAAACTCGCATTTTTGTTAAAAAATACCAATTTTCGGTGAAAAACGCGAACATACCCTATAGGGTTCATTCATAAACTACGTGATTTTTCACGAAAATAGGGTAGTTATGAAGGAATAAATTCTTTCAAATAAAAATAATGTAAATACCATATTGAATGTAATATTACAAACTTTAAATTCTTAAGATTTCAAGTCAATATATTGAATTTTAATTGCTTAATTTTAACGTCAAAAGAATGAACTATCTACAAAACGGTTGAATTTTCAACACAAAAATACATTTTTATAAACAAAAAAGTTAGTTTCCCCACAGAAAGTTAAATTTTCATGAAAATAGTTTATTTTTTAAACAAATAGTTAAATTTAAACTAACAATATGAATTTTTAACAAAAAATTTAGTTTTCAACCGATTATTTTAATTTTCTACCAAATTATTGAATCCTCAACCAAACCAGATTAATTTAAAGCCAAACAGTTGCATTTTTAACCAAAAGGATGAATTGTTAACCAAGAAGATTAATTTTCGACCAAAAAAGATGCATTTTTAACAAAATACTTGAATGTTCAACCAAAGATAGAATAGTTACATTGGTAGTTAACAAAGTTAATTAAAAAAAAAAAATCAACTGTATAGTTACATTTTCTATATAAGAGATGAATTTTCAACTAAAATGATGAATCATAAAAAATAATAATTTTTAACAAATGAGTTCAACTCAAAAGATGATTTTTAATCCGGAAGATTAATTTTCTAAAAATGGAAGAGTTAAATTTTCAACCAAGGAGGTGAATCTTAAAAAAAAATATGAATTTAAAAAAAACTAGTTCAAATTTCCATCAAGTAGTTGAATTTTTAACTGAAAAGATTACTTTTGAACCAAAAAGATTATTTTTCCAGCAAGAAGATTAATGTTCTACAAAAAAAACACGAATTTTCAAGAAAATACATAAATTTTTTACGAAATTGTTGAATTTTAAAGCCAAGAGGATGAATTATCTACAAAATGATTGAATTTTCAATACAAATATATGATTTTTTAACAAAAAAGTTAATTTGATCCGGAAAAGTTAAATTTTCATAAAAATAGTTTAATTTTTAACCAAATAGTTACATTTGAACCAAAAATATAAATTTTTAATAAAAAGGTTAGTTTTCGACCGAATAGTTTAATTTTCTCCCAAATTCTTGAATCCTTAACCAAAACAGATTAATTTAAAGCCAAATATTTGCATTTTTAACCAAAGAGGATGAATTTTCAACCAAAAAGATTAATTTTCGACCAAAAAAGATGAATCTTTAACGAAATACGTGAATTTTCAATAAAAAATATTTACTTCCAACCAAAGACAGAGTAGTTACATTGCTAGTTAAAAAAATTAATTCTCAACAAAGAAAAAAAAATTTCTACGAAACAGTTACATGCTCAATCAAAGCGATGAATTTTCAACTAAAATGATGAATCTTTAAAAAAATTAATTTTCAACAAAAGAGTTCAACCAAAAGATGATTTTAAATTGGGAAGATTAGTTTTTTAAAAATGGAATAGCTAAATTTTCAACCAAGGAGGTGAAAATTACAAAACGGGAGATAATTTTTAGGAGTCTTGAAAAAATATGAATTTTCAACAAACTAGTTCAACTTTCAAGCAAGTAGTCAAATTTGTAACCAAATAATTATGTTTTCAACCCAAAAGATGAATTTTCCAGCAAGAATATTTATATCCTACCAACAAACACGATTTTTCAACAAAATACAATAATTTTCAACAAAACTGTTGAATTTTAAAGCCAAAAGAACGAATTATCTAAAAAGCGATTGAATTTTCAACCCGAAAATATGATTTTTTTAACAAAAAAGTTATTTCCCAACAAAAAATTAAATTTGTATGAAAGTAATTTAATTTTTAACAAAATAGTTCACTTTAAAACCAAAAATATGAATTTTTAATAAAAAATTCAGTTTTCAACCGAATAGTTTATTTTTTTACCAAATTGTTGAATCCTAAACCAAACCAGATTAATTTAGAGCCAGTTACATTTTTAACCAAAAATGATGAATTTTCAACCAAGATGATTAATTTTCGACCAAGGAAGACGAATTTTTAACAAAATACATGAATTTTCAACTAGAAAAGATTAATTTCCAATAAAAATATCAATTTTCTACCAACAATAGAATAGTTACATCGTTAGTTGAAAAAAGTAATTCTCAACCGAAAATATATCGGTAAATGTCGGTAACAGGAATCTGTATTCCGAAACACGCAACCAAATTTGAAATTTTTACGGTATTATCGACATTATAGAAGTTTGAATCTTTCTAATAAAAAAACTTCTACTTTTTGTACTTCTTCAAAAAATAATGCTTCAAGATACAGCATTTACGAATAAATATTCTCAATTTTTCCAAAAAAGATAATAGATATTACCGTTTTCAATAGTAAAATAGCAGTTCAGAAACTTCACAAAATTTATTTAACTATGAAAGGATTTCACAAAACTCAAATGTGATTTTTCACCTTCAACTGAAATACTTTCGATTTAAATCATTTAATATACAGAATTACTTTTTTTATTTTATTATACTTTGTCAGATAAATATGCCTCGATTTAACGATTACCTATTTTTTAAAGATTTGTTAAACTTTATTCTTGTACACTAATTACCAGTTTCAAGAACTGTGCCCATTTTTCATAAAATGAAAAATTCACGGGGTCACTCCCTTATCGCAATTAAGGTCAGCACGAATAGCCCAGTATCACGCCACAAAAGTTATTATCCCTTACTTTTTAATACACACAGAAAAACCCCAATATGTCACACGAGAAAGAGATAACAAAAAATTATTACTGAATGTATAATCAGGGGTCAAATTGTTTTCTTTTTTCTGAAAAGCTCGAAAAAAATAAAGAAACTATAAAAAGCAAGGTGTCTACTACTGCGTGAATATGAATTTTAGTGACTGTTTTTAGTTTGTTTATTTATTAATAAAGATTACGTATTTTATGCATCCAAATTTCCAAAGAAGTAATTTTATTAATGATAAAATTTATTTCTGATGTTTTTAAACATTACTGATAACAGAGAAAAACTTAATTGTTAATTCCTTTTTAATAATGGGAATTGATTCGGTTCTTAACATTTTGCTACACTATAATTTTAAAAACATTATAACACTGTCGGTACCGGTAAAAAAATGACCAATACGGAATATCAGATTTCTGGTAAAATTTAAAAAGACATTGTAAAGTATTAATTTAAGGTTTAGAAGATTTAAAAATATGTCATAAAAGAATCTGAAGGATTTTAAGACCATTTTTTAATTTTTCAGGATCTTACATTTTTTCAGGAAAACAGAATTATTTCAAACGATATTTAAAAGTTTTGAAAATATTCGAAAATATCTTAAATATTGCAAAAATTTCAAACAAAATTTAGATTGTTGAAAATTTTAAAAAAGAAGCTTTTAAGAGCACATTTAACAATATTTCAAAAGACTTCAAAAATGTTCAAAAAAGAATCCGAAAGATTGTAGCAATTTTTTGAAGTGTGTAGAGTTTGAAAAACATTTTAGGAAAACACGAATCATTTGAAAAGATATTTAGAAGGTTTAGAAGTTACGGCAGAATTTGGTTACAATTGTGAGGAAAATTCGAATCATTTAAAAGATATTTAGAAGGTGAAGAAGTTTTTGAAACTGGAAAAGATTTCAAAACATTTTAAATGAAATGTGGATTTTTCAAGATTTTGAAACAAAATTTAGAAGCGTTTAAAGAATTTGGAAAGGTTACAAGAGAGCAAAAAAAATTTTCTTAAGATTCATGGGAAAATTTTAAATGATTTCCTAAAATTTCGAATAAAAATATAAAAGATTTGGCAATATTACAAAATTTTAGAAAAAATTCGAATCATTTTGGAACATATTGAGAAAGTTTAGAAGTTTCTGCAGAATTTTATACAAATTTTAGGGAAAATTCGAATAATTTAAAAGATATCTAGAAGGTTAAGAAGTTTTAAAAAGATAAAAAAATAATTGAAAAGACTTAAAAAATGTAAAAGAAAATGTGGATTTTGAAACAAAATTTAGAAGCGTTTTATAAATTTGTAAAGGATACAAGAGAGAAAAAAATTTTTCTTAAGATTCATGGGAAAATTTCAAATGATTACCTAAAATTTCGAATAAGAATATAAAAGATTTTAAAGCAACATTTGTCAGTTTTGCAAGATTACAAATGTTTAGAAAAATTCTAGTTAGTTTAAATGATAGAAGTTTTGAGAAGATTTAAAAATAATTTGAAACCTGTTAAGATTTCGAAATTTTTTTAACAGACTGTAGATTTATAAAGATTTCGAATAATTAACTAAATACATGTTTATAAAAAATAACAAATGACTTGTTAACCAAATCTGCGCAGATTTACTTGACACCAAAAATTACAAAAATAATTTTTTCTTTATATGTAATCAGACATCGCATTACATGAAAGAATTTTTCTTTTTACGTAATCAGTCATCGCATTACATAAAATTACTATTGAAAGAAAAAGCTAACAAAAAATTAATTCTGAATTAAAAGGAGTAAAAAATGAGCTAAGGTCACCATATAATGAAAATAAAATGAAGATAAAAAAAGTAATTAATATGTAGCAATAAAAATGAATCAGAAAACAACTTCGATCACTGCAAAAAGATCCAGAAAGTTTTTCTTTGCGAAAGCATAACAATTCTGAAATAATTAATGATAATGAAGTCAATTCTTTAATTTTTTTTCGATGGAATGCAAGTCAGAGAAACAGACACGAAGCTGACAATTTGTTGATTCACTATTTGTCATTGTTAAATCACGATTGAACTGATTAAGGCGTGGGAGAAAATGCAAGGAGAATATAATCTACTTTTAAATAGAACTAGTGTCATCCAGAAAATGGATCAGTGGAAACAATAAATAAAAAATAAAATAAAGAAAACACAAATTTATGGAATCAATGAACCTAATTGATGATACGAGAGGAGTACGACCTTTTAAGTTTTTTTTCTTCTTTAGATCAGGTTTGCGAACAAGGAACTGGCCAATTTAAAAAATCGTGGGTTGAGCTGAAGGTCTTTTGGTTTACAAATTCTTCGAATCATTGTCAATGTCATGCTCGCGTGCGTCTTAGTCGTAAAATGATAATTAGGAACCATTGGAAGAAAGGTTTTGATTTAAAAAATGGACAGCGTGTAATTGAAAAAAAAATTTTAGGGTTCCAAGAATTTTAGTTGGAAAATGTTAAAATGAGCTTCAAATTGAATTTTCGAAGTTAAAAGACGGCTGAAATAATGGCTTTCAAAATGTTAATTTTAATCTAGGTTCGAACACTTTCAGATCAAAATGTTAAAAAGTTCAGACTGAAATATATAATTCTGAATTTTTCCAATTAAAAATTTAAGTTCTTAAGCTTGGGTTAGTTTCAAACCTACAGTGTGGATTTTTGTAAGATTCTCAATTCAAAAGAAGTGATTTTGTAAATCTAATTAACCTGGATGGTTCCAAATTTTGAAGGAATAAAAATCTATCAGTTTGAAATTGAAAATTTTACGGATATTTTACTGATATATGTTTTTTCAAGTATAAAATTGATCCTCGACCTGAATATTTAATACAATATTTACACTCAGCATGACGTCTTTTAATGTACTCTTAGTGTACTCAAGTCAATCACCTCAAAAGTTTGTTCAAGAATTGAATTGCGAAGTTGATGTCAAACTTATCTACAACTACTGATGTAAATTTCTATTTTTATAAATGGATAATTAAAAAAAATCTTCATTATGCTTTTCGGTCTCAATTTTCCCAGGAAAATTATTTGGTATTTTCTATGGTAGCGGCCATTAATTAGGTAAGGGTTTTTCGGGGGGAGGGGGTCTGGAAATCTTACGAATCCTTTTTGGACGGAAGGAGAGGGGTCTAAAGCAGTTTTTACGTAAGTTTTCACTTTCGATTTGTTATTAATATGCTAGCTAAAACCTATTTTGGCTGTTGAAATTACTTTGTATGCTATTATACACATTATATCATTATTTGTTTTATTTCTCTTTTATTATGTAAAATTTCACATACGATACGTCCCAAATTCTTTCAAATCTTTGCAATCCTTTGAAATTCCATGAATTCTTCAGAAATCCCTGAAAACGCTCGAAATCTTCAAAATCATTGCAATTCCAAAAAGTATTTTGAAATATTACGAGATTCCTTGAAATCTTTCAAATCCATTTTAAATTCACTGACATCCTTATATCTCTTAAAAGACATTAAAATTTCTCGAAATCCCATAAAATCCTTGATCTTATTTGGAGATATTTTCAATTTGCGTTAAATCTTTCGAAATCCTCTAAAATCCGTGGATATATTTTGAATCTTTTTAAAACTCTTAAAATTCTGTGAAATCCGGGGAAACCATCAAAACCCCTTTAAATCTATTAAAATCTCTTAAAATCCTTTGAAATCCTTGAAATCGCTTAGAATTTTCAAAACCACATTAAAATCCCTTACAATCCTTTACAATTTATGGGAATCCTTTAAAATATCCAAAAATCTGATAAAATCCTTCAAATTCTGAGAAATATTTCGAAATATTACGATATCCTTTGAAATCTTTGAACTCCCTTTAAAATTAATTGAAATCCCTCAAAATTCGTTGTAATCTTCGGTAATTGTTCTAAATTCCTGAAAATACCTCCAAATCCCTAAAGTCCATCGAAATTCTTCGATATCTCCTAAAATCCCTTGACATCCCGTATCTTCTTTTGAAATCTCTTTAAAAATGCCTTCAAATCTCTTAAAATGTCTTGAAATGCCTTGAAATCCCATCTGCGGAAATCGTTCTTAATTCCTTAAAATCCCTCAAAATCTCTAAAAGTCCGTTGGAATCCTTCGGAATCTCATAAAATCCTTTGAAATCACGTGTCTTCTTTTGAAATATTTTGAAATCTCTTTAAAAATTCCCTGAAATCTCTTAAAATTTCTTTTTGTTTTAAAAAACTTTTTGTAATCTGCGGAAATCGTTCTTAATTCCTCAAAATCCCTAAAAGTCTGTGAAAATGCTTCGTTATCTCTTGAAATTCTTTGAAATTCCCTCTTAAAAGATTCCTTGAAATCTCTTGAAATTTCTTGAAATCTCTTAAAATTACTTGTAATCTGCGAAAATAGTTCTTAAATCCTTAAAATCCCTAAATGTCCGTCGAAATCCTTTGTATCTCTTAAAATCCTTTGAAATCCCGTGACTTCTTATAAAATATTTTCAAATCTCTTTCAAAATTCCTTCAAATCTCTTATTATTTCTTGAAATATCTTAACATTTTTTGTACACCGCGGAAATCGTTCTTAATTCCTGAAAATCCCTTAAAATAGCTAAAAGTCCGTCGAGATCCTTTGGTATCTCTTGAAATTCCGTAAAACCTTGTAGGATCTCTTGAAAAATTGAGATTCTCTCTGTAATTATACTGGGTACTTTGTTCGAATTCTTGAAATATTTTTAAATACACTGGAACCTCGATTTTTGAAAACTGTGTTTGCGCGTTCCTAGAGCCTCAGTTGAGTTGCAGAAATCGAGGTTCCAGTGTAATTTTAAATCTATGAAACCTCTCGTAATTCTTTAGAACTGCCTGAAATACCCTAATACTTTTTAAATCCCTAAAAAGCTTTGAAAATCTCGTTAAATTCCGTACAAATTTTGTAATTCTTTGAAATCGTTTAAAATAACCTAAACCTTTTGAAATACCTTAATATCTTTTAAAATCTCGTTTACAGTAAAAAATTTGATATATTGATTTAAAAATATAGAATCTTACGTAAGAAAGAGAGGGGGGGGGGGGGTGTCACAAAAATCTTACGAAACAAAATTCTAATGAATTACTTTTAGAAAGTTTATTGAGAAGTAATTATAAAAAAAAATGAATAACTCACCCTTGCGGCGGCGACACTTTTTTCTGCGGAAACTCCATCAATTTCTACACGTGCCCTCGCAGCACTGGCTGCACTTTGTTCTTTGTAAGATACATCCCCAGCTTGTACTGCTCTCATTTCAGCGCTATTCGCGATCGCTTTTTCCGCACTAAAACCATCTGTGACGACCTGAAAAAGAAAATAAGACTCGTTATCATAATTTAAACTTACTTAACAAATACAAGATTACTTGCTTTTATTTGATCACGCTCATTCAATTCCGATAGGAACGTTCTTTCTGCGAAGTCTGTCTAATCGGATACATCATTACGGAAAATTTTTCTACAGTGCGTCATTCACAATTATTTTTTTTAAAACAACAATTGTCAACATCATCAGCTTCAGTAACATAATCTCTTCTTTTAATTGGCATATTATACATTTCTTACGCAGACTTTAATTATTTTTTGTCAGACGCTACGATTATTTTTGTAAAAGAAAAAAAAACCGCATTAGGCAATTTGAAATTCCCGCTAGGTAGCGCCATCTGTTTTACTCAAGTTCCATGAAAATTCAAATTGGATAAATGAAAAGTTTTGTTTTTATACAAATTATTAATCAAAGTTTATAGTTTATTCATAAAATAAATTAAAAGTTTATGTAAGACATTCAGTTTGAAAAGAAAAAATTTAATATTTTAAATACTGGTTAGTTTTTCTTGCGCATTTCTGAATTTAACAAATATAACATTATTGTCTACTTAAAGAACGTTACAAAATACAATTTTCTATTTTTTCTAGGAAACAAAAAAAAACAAATGCCATAATTCTGGGTTGCATATTTTGTAGAAAATATGTCTTTCTGAGTTGAAAATTCAACAATTTGGTTGACATTTTTTTTCTTCCTTGACTGAAAAATCTTTTTAGTTGAAAATTTAACCATTTTATTAAAAAATCATCTTTTTTGGTCGGAAATACAACTGCTTTGTAGAAAATTCGTCTTTTTGGCTTGAAATTTGAAGAAAATTTTACAATAAAAAATGAATAAATAATAAAATAAATAACTGTTTTGACAATAAAATTTGTTTTTAAAAACAATTTGGTTGCAATTATTTTTTTTCCTTGGCTGAAAAATCTTTTCAGTTGAAAATTCAACCATCTTGTTGAAAATTAGATTTTTTTTTAAATTTAATTGGTTGAGAGATTCTTCTCTTTGGTTGAAAATTCAACTGTTTTGTTGAAGATTCATACTTTTTTTGGTTGAAAAGTATTGATTATTAAACTGCCAATTTAACCATGTAATTGTTGGTTAAACATTGATATATTTTAGTTTCAAATTTTTATTTCGAAAAAGTAATTTTTTCAACCAAAAACGAAACGAAATTTCAACAAAATAGTTGAATTTTCAAGCAAAGGAAAGAATTTAGCAATGAAGTAGTTCAACTTTCGACCAAATAGTTGAATTTTCTACCAGATTGTTGAATTTTCGATTCAAAAACACGAATTTGGTACAAAACAGTTGAATTTTCAACAAAAAAGTTCATTTATAATAAAAACCTAAAAGACTTTACGAAAATTAAGAAGACTATTTTTGTAAATTTTATTCAGAATCGTCAATATTAGGTTAATCGAAATGAAACTCAACATTTCTCTTCACAAGTAGCCATAGAATACGAATCTAAAAGTAATTTTTAATATCAACCTCATAAGTCTATTTTATAGGGTCCCAAAAAACCCCATAAGTGAAAAATTGGGTTTTGCAAGTTTTTGGCGCTAACTATGATGGTTTTGCAGTTTTTAATACAAAATGTTTCTAATACATCAACAAGTATTACTTTCTATTAATAATTAGATGTTTAACTTTTCAGTTAGAACGACATGATAATCAATTAAATTTAAAAGAAATTATTTAAACCAATTATTATTATTTATAACAATATTCTCTTAGAATAATGCCAGAAAGTTACAGTTCTTTCTAGAATTTTCCACTTCTTGTCCACTTTTCACTTAGAGCGAGGTAATAACTAATACAATTTAAGAAACATACTTCTTTAAACAATTTATTACTGTTTATAAATATAATCTCTTAGAGTGATGCTAGAAAGTTGCTGGTTTTTCTGAAATTTTCAGATTTTCTTTGACTTTTTAGTTAGGAACAAATAATAAATATTATTATTATTAATATTAATTTAAACAAAAAGGCTCTTAGTGCCTGCTCCAAGGAAAATTTACATTTAATATGATCCATATAGAAAATTTGAAGAGTATTTCAAAAATCTGTTTTATTTCATGAAAATATATTTACAAAGAATAAAGAGATTGTTTAAAAAATGCTTCTCTCCAATGTTTATTTCTTATTTTTTCATAATTAAAAAGCCAAAGCAAAGTTAAATTTTTTACAAAAAAACGGAACTTTCTAGCAATTATCTCAGAGAAGATAGTTATAAACAATTATGAATTGTTTAAACAATTATTTTTGTTAACTTACATTAATTATTACTTTACTGAGAGAAAAGAGGACAAAAAGTAACAAATTTCAGAAAAGACCGCAACTATCTAGCATTAATATAGGAGAAGATAGTTATAAACAATAATTATTTGTTTAAACAATTATCTTTGCTAAACTGCATTAATGATTATCTCATTCTAAGTGAAGAGTGGACCAAAACTTGAAAATTTCAGAAAAAACCACAACTTTCTAGTAGAATATTATTAAAAATAATAATAAATTGTTTAAAGTGTTATGTTTGTTAACTTGAACTAAATATTACCTCACTCTAATGAAAAAGTGGACAGAAAGTTATGAACAATAGTAAATTGTTTAAACAAGTATATTTTTTAATTTACATTAATCATTACCTCACTCTAATTGATAAATGGAAAAAAGTGAAAAATTTCAGAAAACATCACAACTTTCTAGCATTATTCAAAGAGAATATTGTTATAAATAATAAAAAATGGTTTAAATAATTATTTATGTTAAATTTAATTGATTATTGTCTCACTCTAACTGAAATGTTTGAAACAATTTGAAAAATTCAGAAAACCCCGCGAAAATGGTTGAAACAATAATAAATTGTTTTAACAGTGTATGTAAACATCTAATTATGAGTAGAAGTTCGTATGTCATGTATTAGAAATAACTGGTATTTAAAAATCGCAAAAAATCATAATTAGCGCCCAAAACTAGCAAAACTCAATTTTTTTACTTATGGGTTTTTTTTGGGATCCTATAAAACAGACTTATGGGGGTGATATTTGAAAAGTAATTTTTGATTCGTATTATATGTCAAGAGAAATGTTGCGTTTAAACTCGATTCACCTAATATTGACATTCTGAATAAAATTGGCAAAAACGTATTTTTTGTTCCTATGGGAAATACCTGTTAAACTTCAAGAAATTAGCGGAACCGCTAAATATCATTTTTTTTAAACGCATTCATTTTTTTGCGGATTCGAACAAATTTGGGGGCGATATGCATTTTTGGACCACCCTACTGTTGGGTGTAAAGTTTCTCGAGAATAAATTCAATACAGCGTTTGTTTGTCTAGTCGAAAAAAAAGTGGATTAGAGTAGTGATCTTGAAACTGGCAAGTGCGAGGTAAAATACTCTTTTAACCAGTCGATGTCGAAAGAGAGGAATGTTGTAAGAGTAAAATAGTTTGTGGTTTGCTGAGTGCTGAGCGATTCGGTTCGTGAGTAATTGTCACTTCTTTTTGTTAGAGGTTCGAGTCCTTGACCTAGAGGAAATAGCTTCACGAGCCAAACTCAACGCCTGGCGAGGAAAAATAAAAAATATTCTAAAGGTAAGGTGAAACTCGACCCATAATTATATGGAATTTGCTTTTACTGCCAGTTGTCGCAATAATGATAATTTAATTTTCGATTCAATTATCTCAAACAGCTTTTACATACTCACAAAACATAAACGGAATCTTCGCAGTAGTTTCACCAGTTCTAATCTACCGGTTTCAAAGCAAAATAAAAAAATTTATCGCAAAAAAAGGACTCGGAAAGGTTTGAAAAAAATAATGCTTTTTTTAAAAATGATATTGAATTTGGAACTGAACATTTTTGAGTATGAATATTTATTAATTGAAAATGCAACTGATTCTTGGCTAATTGCCATGCAGAAGGTTTTAAAAATAAGTTAATACGTAATAGAAACAATGTGCAAATTGGAAATAATGAAGATCTATTTGTTTGAATTTATGCGATTTTCTGAATCCAAAGAAAGATTTGTTTGGGAAATTTATCTTTCGCTGTTTAGAGTGCGTCAGTTCGAAATCATAACAGTCAAATTTAAAAGGTTCTTGACTCAGTTAAGAGATAATTTGAAAATTTATGAATTTCCGTTTCATCTTTTGCGATCCTATTTGTTAAGTTATAAATTATCATTGAAGATGCTACGTCAAGATAGATTGATCTTTTGAATATCTCCTGTCATAAATAGGACATTTTGTATCAAGGGCGGAAAGAAGGCGATTGTAACTCGCACGAGCGTTTATCGCATTCCACTTATGGTGCACACAGTACTTTTTGTTTATAACAGAAATTTTGCCTTTGAGGGCATGTGAAGAGGGCAGAAAGTAACCTTTGCCGCCCGGATTCGTTCCCGGGCGGAAAAAGCTATGAGAATAAGGGAAATTACCTTTGTTTTGGAGGCACTGGTCATTTTTTTCTGTTCAAACTTCATAGTTTCTTGACCAGGTGGTAGACTGGACATATTGTTGATGCTTAATGGTGGACTCATGTTGTGAAGATTATTTAGAGAGGTCAGTTGTGAGGGTGAGCCTGTCAACGAAACAGTTCCTGAGACAGGTGGCGGGGTGTCAGGATCTGGAAATGTGACGAGAGGTTCTGTGAGGTCGCCTTCTTCGCTTCCAGTTGTATCCCTATAAAACAAAAAATTAGTCATTTTTTTTTTAGAAAATTCGGTAGTTATATAGGCAAGACGATTTTTGGGGGGTTTCGATGGATGAAATCAATTCTAGAATACTAAAGGTGCAATTTTAAAAAGATGCTCGAAAATTTTGTTCAAGATGCTGCAAATAATAATAATAATATATATATCTAAGTATCAACATTGAGAAAAACGTTTAGTCGGGATTCCAGAATTTGGTTTTATAATTTAAACTTCTGAATTAAGCCACTTTCAAGTTAGAATTGCAGGTGGAACTTTTTTTAATTAAAAACATTTTAACACATCAAAATTCAAGTGTTAAAATTGAAAAAACTGTTAATAAAAATATAGTTGTGTTGAAATACAATTCTTAAATGTCAATTTGACTTTCAATTGAATTAAATTGCAATGTTTGTCGCGTTGAAAAATTGAATTTTTAATATTTCCAAGTTGAAAGAATGGAAAAATGGAGTCCAATCGAAAGAATCAAAGTTAGGATGCTTTTAATTTTTAAGAATTGAATTTTGAATCCTTAGAAAGTGCGAATGTGTTAAAGTTTAATTACTTTGAATTCAAAGGATTTGAAGTTTTAAGTACGACGTATTAAAAATATGAAATATTGAAAACCCTCATTAAAGAAATTTTTGAGATTGAACTTTGTATTTGAAAGAATAGAAATTTCAGTGCCTTAGAATTATATAATAATATAAATATAAAATTCTGAACTTTTTACACATTAAATATGGAATATTTTAAGATTAGAAATTTTTAAGTTTCACTGCTTTTGTTGCAAGTATTGTACGTTTCGAAATTGAAATTGTGGAATTTTGATCATTTTTATGGTAAAGACTACAGTTTGAATTTTCCCAAGTATGATCAAGAATATTATTGAATTTTATATTCAGTTTCATTCAATTTATTTTTTATTTGGATCTAGATCAACTAAAATCCTGAATTAAATTGATTACAATCTCAAGATTTAAGAATAATGTTGAAACATTTCGGAACACTTTTAATAAAAAAAATCATCAATAATATGAAGAATTTTATACAATTTCTCTATGGATTTATAAACAATTTAACTAGTATCTGTGAGTTGAAAAATTGAAAATTAAAATGCATAAAAAATTCCAAAGCATAAGAAAAATATACAAATATATTACATTTTAAAACAACCCTGCTTTTATTAAGAAGATTTAAATATTTTAAATAGTTACATTGTTAGAATCTCCATTAAATATTTTTCTTTTTGGAAAAATTTATACATGCAATTTCCAATTTTCTAATAATAAATTATTCGTTTAGCTCTTTATATTATAAAAAGATCTCGTCGCCACAGTCACTGTTTTAATAATTTACTCCTGCCCCTTTACCTCTGCAACCCTCCTTACCATACATGCCCCTTAAACCCTGCAACCCAGCTTACATCCCTTGCCTCTTAGCCCCAGCAACTATATAATATAAACCAATGTATTTATTTATTATATAATATATAAAATATTAACATGTATCACAAAAGAGAAATTAAAAAATATGCAAAATAATAAACCGTTTATCGGGTGTTCTTTCTTTCCAGGAAAAATAAAATAATTTTTAAAGGGGGCATCTTAATTTTTTTTTCGAAAATTAGAATTATTTTGATGTATTTCTAATAGCAACCGATAAAAATGTATATATACATTTTTATCGGTATATACATACATATATATGTTTTTAGAATAGATAGTCCAATATTGCACTAAATATACTGGCCTAACCAAAAACATAGATCCTATGTGCCATATTACCTCGTGTGCTATATTACCCAGTGTTTCATATTACCTCAAGTATACTATTCTAACCAAAAACATAGACCCCATTTTTTTAAAGTTATGTTTATTCACCTGAAACGACTGAATTACTGGTTTTTGGAACTTATTAACTTTCTATATTAATCGAAAATATTTAAATATTAAACGTTTTTAATTCAAATTTGATTTTTGAATTCTGATATTTGAATTTTGATAAATGGAAAATACTGTCATGTCTTATGAAAGAAAAAGTATTACTTTTTATGGAAAAAGTTTAACAGTTACAAAAAATGATTTTAATAATCGTTTTTGTAATTTAATTTTTCTTACTGTCGCTTCTGACCAATTTTTAAAAAATGATTGAATTTTTTTAATAAACCATGGCTTATCTTTTCGGAGGAAACATTCCGTATTCATTATTAAAATGGAACCATTTTTAAAAAATTGATAAGAATTCGAAAGAATTCAATGAAATTTATAAGAATTCCAGGTGAATTTGAACGAATTCAGGATAAATTTTTAAAAAACACACGAATGAACTAAAATTCGAGTGAATTTGGAAGAATTTAATGGAAATACGAATAATTTGATGATACATTCATAAACATTCAAGTGAAATGGAAAACATTTTTAAAATCCAAAATATTTCACTGATTTCAATCAAATTAGAGTGAGTTTAGAAGAACTCAAGGGAATTCAAACGAATTTGATCAAATGCCAAATATTTCAAGTTAAGTTTAAAAGACTTCAGGGGGATTACAATTTTTTCAAATATATTTAATTGAGTATAATAAGGTGAATTTATAAGAATTCAAAATATTTCAGAGAGTGTTAAAAAATCAGAGAATTCCAAAGAATTCATTCAACAATTTAAACGAGTTCAGGATAATACAAAGTTCAGTTAAATTAGAATGAATTTAGCAGAATTCAAGGGAATTCAAGAAATTTTGATGAAATTCATAAAAATTTGAAAGAATATAATTGAACAAAATGTTAATAATACAAAAATTTCCATCGAATTGAGTAAAATGGAAGTGAACAGAATTCACGGCGGAATTCAACAGAATATAGAAGAATTGAAAAAAAATTTAAGAAAAAGCAACGAATAAAAAAAAATTTGAGTGAATTTAGAGGAATTAAAGGGAACTCAAGGACAGTACAAAAAATACAATGAACAGAGTAGAACTAAGTGAATTTAGAAGAAACCAAGTGAATTAAAAAAATGCAGGGTTAATTAAAAATATTCAAGAGAATTTCAAAGAATTAAGGATCATTTAATAAGAATTCAAGGTGCGTTACAAATCAATTCCAAAGAATTGAAAAAAAAAAATTTAATCCAAAATATTCCACTGATTTCAGTAAACTTGGAGTGAACTTAGAATAATTAAAAGGGATTAATGACAATTCGATGAAATTTATAGGAAGTTGAGATAACTTAAAAAAAAATCAAATAAACAGTATAAAGTTTTTAAAATTCTAAATAATATCGATTGAATTCAGATAAATAAGAGTGAATAGAATTAGTGAATAACGATTTGATAAAATCCATAAAAGTCCAATGTGAATTTAAAAGTCTTAATTGTGAATTCAATAGAATTTCAAGGAATTAAAACAAAAATTAAATTAAATTGAGAAATCCTTGGGGGGTCTTCTGTTTCAATTTACTGAAAGAAGTGACTAAAGTGATTTTTTATTTATTTTAAAAAGTGAGTAGTGATACATCTTAAAAAAGTGACTAAAAAGTTTTTTGAGAAAAAAAGTGACTTAAGTGTCTGTGTGGCAAACCTGATTATAAATAATGATTTTTATTGGAGATGACATCATCAGTAATATTATTTTCAGTCTTAAAATCATAGAAAAGTAATTTTTACAGATACCTGATTTTTGGCACAACTACCTTAAAATTGAGGTTTTAAAATTACAAAAAAAAATGGATCCTTTTAGAGTTGAAAGAATTCAAGGCACATTTACCAGCCGGAAGCACTGAAATTATAATTTTATCAAATCCGGAAATGATAATCAATGTCTTTAAAACTGAAGACACAGAAAAACAATTTCAAATTGAAGTTTAAAGACGTTGAACTTAAAAACCTGGAGGTTGTTCTCAACAGAAAGAATTTTATTATTTCTAAAAAATGTATCCATTTATTTTGGTTTCTACTCGTTTCTTTTGTATTCTATCAGTTTCTATCTGTTAGGTGAACGAGAAATCGTAAACAGAAAAGCTCACCTGTCTACAAGGTTTTCCATACTGCTTCGCAGCCTGTTGGCCGAGAGGGAAAAGTTGGTAGACATGTTCTTCATTTCGGTGATTCCCCTTTTTAGTTCGGTGAGATTGCTCTTCATGGAGTTTGTTTTCACCTCTTTCGAGGAGGTTAGGATCCTCTGGGCCACCCTGCTCGAGCTGCTGGTGGTGGTGCTTGTACTACTGGTCTGGCTCTGATTTGTCAGCATCTGTTAGACCAAGCATTTTCATTCTATTTAAAATTCACGCATATGAGTCAGAATTTGAGTCAAGAAAGACTCGACTACTCCAAGTGACGTGGCTCTTCGCGATTTTTGGTCAAGTGCCAATGAAGCCCGGCTGAAGAGAAAGAGAAGAAAAAAAAAGAATTGGAAAAAGAAAAGAGATAGTCACTTGGATGGGAAAGTAGGCAATAGGTGAAGGGAGAAAGGAGGTGAGAAAGTGGCAAGGTTCCTTGTACAATTTAGAGACAGTTAAATGCGTTAATGAAAGGAAAGAAACCAAGGTCACATAGTCTCGAGGTCGTTCTACGGGAATCGTAGGTTCGAGAATCTTAATCGCAATCGAGCGATGAAAAAATCTTATCGTGGGTGTTATCCACGATCATCAGTCTTGCGCAACTTTATGGTTCTTCCGGAATTTTTATTCTGGGCCTTCTTTATCTATAGGGACGTAAAAGGGCCATTTACACAGTATTAAGATTTTAGTTTTAAGACAGTATGAAACCCACTTTATGTCAGCTATACGTTATCAAAATACATTTATCGCAATGTACTTGAAGTTCTGAACGTTCAAATGAACGAAACTTTTACTGGCGACTTTGTAAACTAGAAAAAGTGCTAAACTGTTTATTCATTTATATTAGAAATAATAAATTATTAAACGAAAATAATACTTATTTTAAACTGTAGCTGAAACAATATTTCTGGATAAAAGAGAATTGGGAGGGAATATTTCGTTCATTTGAACGTTCAGAACTTCAGGTACGTTTTATCGCAATGGATCATGGCTTATATTATGATTCGGAATTTCCTGACTACAGTGGATCATGTTTATGGGATTTTGCCTGGGGTTTCCCAAGCTGTAAATAGATTCTGTTGCCCGAATTGATTTCATATCGCGGAGGCTGTTTATGCTCGAGTCACATAATTATTTGCCACTCAAATGATATAATTTCTCGCCCTCTTTCGAAATTCGTTGAAAAGTTTAAAAGAAATTTAAAAATGACAAAATTTCGACGGTTTATAATATATGGAAGACAAGTGCAAACTTCTAGTAGAGGATTTTTTCCAGTAAGCAAGTAAAAATTGTGAAATTAAAAAAATAATAATTTTGCACTTAGTGATTTGAGAAAAGACATTCGGAATTTACCATTTGGCCATTCCTGGCTTATGTCATTTGTTTGAAGAAGTTTAAAATTTAATAAATTTAAGAAACAGTTGAATTCAACCAAAAAAGCCGAATCATCAGTAGAATCCACAACCAAAAAAGAACAATTTTCAAATCGGTAGACTTGAATCAGTTAAGATTTTTATCAGTTCCAATCAGTGACTGAATTCTAGCTGAAAAAAATTATTTTCACTGATAAATTAGTCATTTTTACTGATTTATCATTCAAAAATACCATATTCATAACTAGAATTCAGTCAATAATTATGATGTTAGTAAACATTTTTGCTGTTTCACATTTACAGAGAACAGTTTCATTTTTAACTAAAATAAATTAAATTTCTACGAAAACAGATGAACTTTCAAACCAAAAAAGGCGAAAAATGAACAAAATTGTTGAATTTTCAACCAAAAACGATTTTTCAATCAATAAATGTCACAAATTTCAAAAAAATGGTTAAACTTTCAACACAGCAAGATGAATTTGATACAAAACCGCCGAATTTTCTACCCGAAAATATGAATTTTTAACAAACAAGTTACCTGTTGAACCAAACATATAAGTGTTCAAATTATATGATGAATGTTTAACTGAAATAGTTAAATTTCCAGACAAAAAATTAAATTTCAGCAAAAAAATAACAATTTTTCAACAAAATAATAACAATTCCATCCAAAGAGGTGAACTTCCAACTCATATGATAATCTTAAACTGGACTAATTCAATTTTCAGTAAAAAAAGATAGTTACATTTGCAATCAAAAAGGTGAATTTTCAACTGAAATGATGAATCTTCTACAAAAAAATGAATTTGTAAGAAAGTTAAATTTTTAACCAAGTAGCTGAATTTTCAAACAAAAAATAAATATGAATTCTCAACGAAAAATGTAATAGATGATATTTTAAACAAAAAATATTTTAATTTTAAAATTAGAAACAGTTGAACTTATCAAAAAAGACGAACTTACAACAAAATGGATAAATCCTTAACCAAGACAGATTAATTTTAACCAAATAGTTACATTTTTAAGAAAAAAATTAATTCGTAAAAAAAAAATTAATATTTGATATTTAAAAATATATATATATATCTAGTTGATATTTCAACCAAAAAATTAGTTTTATTTCAAATCAGAAACGGTTGAATTTATCCAAAAAGACGAATAAAAAAATTAATTTTCAACCAAACAGTTGCATTTTTAACCAAAAAAGAAGCTTCTACCACAAGAGATGAATTTTTAAACAAAAAAGATTTTTTGTTCAAGAAAGTAAAAAAAAATGTCTTACGAATTGTTGAATTTTTCAAGTTAAAAAGCCGAATTTGCTACAAACCAGTTGAGTTTTCAACAAAAAAAGTTGATTTTCAACAAAAAAGTTGAGTTTTCAACAAAAAATACGACTTTTTAAAAAAATTGTTGAATTTCCGACCAAATAATTTCAATTTTAACCAAATAATTAAATTTTCAACCAAAAAAGATGAATGAACCAAAAATATAATAATAAATTTTTCAACAAAAAGGAATGAATTTTCAACAAAAAATATAGTTGGAATTTCTTATTGGGTTCTATTCATTCAGTTCGCATTTAAGTGGAAAACGAGAAAAAGATTAAAAGAGGAGAAAAGGGGAAAGATTGTGAAGACTGAAAAAATAGATAGGAATTTTTATTTATTTTTATACTTTAAAAATATTGCTTTAGAAGATTGGAAATTTTGCTTTGGAAAATAAAGTTAATTTTCAACTGCACTCTTTTTGATTTCGGACTACAGAAAGTGTGTTCGTATTGATACAGGATTGAGTAATTATATTAATATTTATATCACATTATATTAGCGCTGGTATTACCATTGATATATTAATAATAATATTAATGCATATGAGTACAGAATTAAATGTTTAAATTTAATACTTAATAGCATTTTTTTAATATTTCAAAGTTTCCCGCCTTGATATTTCAAACTTTTGAAATTTTGAAACGTTGCCAAAGTTTCATGAAACTTTACAACCCTATTTATCTGGATTTCATTTTAAAATTATTTCCTTTCGATATTTAAACCCAAGAGCAGTTTCGCTGCCAACTGACCTATTTTACATTCAAATTATGTAACTTATAATAATTTTGGAATGAGTAAATTATTTTTTTTTTCGAGTACACATTTTAGAAGTTAGAGATAACTGTTGGCTCAATATTTCATCAGCTTGACAAGGAACATTTTCGTTCTGGGATTCGAGTAGTAAATTGACATTAGTGACACTTCTGACTGAACGAGCCAGAAGAAGAAAATATAGGATTCGGAGAGGTAAGATAATTGGGATTTCGGATGAAACGGTATCGGTGACCAAAAGAACAGAAGACGTCGATGAGTGCCATGTATTTTTGGTTATTCTGTCAGAGTTACGGGTTGCTAGAAAACATGAATAAGTCGGCAATCCCGCGTTACTCTAGGATCACTTCGGAAAAATCGTGGGCGTCGCGACGAGCGTCGTCGAGACGTCTTTCGCACGCGCCAGTCAGCGAATGACATTTTTACAAGATCGCAGACACATTAGCGCAAAATGAACGGCATATTTAATTACAGGAAAGGATCGAGAATCCCAATTAAAATGACTAACGACTCCTCTAGATTTATTTATGTAATAAATGTGTGCGATGGACAAAATAAATGGTTATGAACCGATAAATCGATCTGATCGAGAGATAGATTTATGGTTTTAAAAAATAAAAATAAAACTTAGAATCTGAGATTAAAAATGATTTAAAAGGTTTCATAAAAAAACGATGTTAAAAGAAGGGAAACAAGTTTTGAGAAGTGTTATCTTGGGATAAATAAATTAAGATAAACTTCTTTAAGATTATTGGGGAAGATCGAGGGGAAGTTTGTATAAAAAGAAACTAGTTTATATTTAAAATGTCAATAGTTCGTGAAAAAAGGAAGTCGTCTCAGTTAAAATTTATTGTGATATAACAAAGTAACTCGTCATTGACAAAAGTGACTTAAGATTCTTTCAAACTTAATTTTTTTAGACTTGTTATGAATATTATTAACTATTATTAAATTATTGAATAAAACAATACAATACAAAATTAAAACTTTGGAGAATTATTATACATATTACACTACCGGCGCAAAATTGAGGACCCGGATCAAAAAACTCGCCCAACGCTCGTAAACGCGTAAAATAATTGAGGGCCCGGATTAAATAAGTCCCGTGATATCCAAATTTTTAAGTTAAAAAAATGAATTTTTAAAAATATGGACTCATGGAGAATGACAGAAAATATATATTTTTAATAATAAAATTTAAAAAGTGAAAAAAAAAATTTCCTAAATTTAATTATTGTTTAAAACATAAATCGTCATAACTCAGCCAAATATTATTAAAACCGTTTGAAATTTGGTATACACACGCAGTATACTCTACTGATGCCTAAAAATCATAAACAGATTTTTAACTGACTATTGTTTAACAATAATTAATTACAAATTAAGAACGGTCATAAATCATATTTTTTTAGTTTCACCGACAAAAGGTATCCAGGGAAGTTCAAAGTTGAAAAAATTTCCAGTAAGCCATTTATTCCTCACTATTCAAAGAAGATGTTTGTAAATGTTTACTCATTTGATCGATTAATTGAAAATTGACGGAATTAGGTATTTTATAAGAAAGCATTCGGTGCCGCCAACGACGAGTATGCTGCCTTATAATTTTTGTTATAAAATACCTAATTCCGTCCATTTTTAATGAATCGATCTGAAAACTTCCACAAATCTTACCTGAATAGTGAGGAACAAATGCATCATTGGAAGCTTTTTCAACTTTGAAATTCCCTTCATACTTTTTGTCGGTGAAACTAAAAAAAATTGGTTACCGACCGGGCTCAATTTGCAATTAATTTTTATTAAATAAAACGCAGCTTTAATGTTTTCCTCTTTATTTTGTAGGCATCGCTAGAGTATACTGAATGTGTATACCAAATTTCAAAAGGTTTCAATAATATTTAGCAAGGTTATGACTATTTATGTTTTAAAAAGTAATGAGAATTTATTTCACTTTTTTAATTTTATTATTTAAAATGTTCATCGTAAAAAAACATTAAATAGAACAAAGTTCCATCTTGTCCAAGGTGGAAACATTAGAGTATTCCACACTAATGCCATACTTCCGGTTTGTTGTTCGTTCCAAAATCCGTTGACTTTCTAAATAAATATTTATTTCTGTCAGCCTATGGTGCAAAACATAGAGAAAGTCAGTGGATTTCGGAAGTGAACAAAAAACCGGAAGTAAGGCGTTAGTGTGAAATACTGTATTATATAGAGGACAAGACTATGATATTTTTCATTTGTTTTATAAATTTTTCTGTATAAAACAAATGAAAAATATATAATATCACCTGGGGTCATTTTCTATAACCCGCATTTTTTTAAATTCAAATTTATGAACTTTAAAATTTGGATATCATGAGACGCTTGGACAATATTTTTTATCGTTTTCGAGCGCTCGTCCTCTTATTCCATTCGGACCCTCAATATTGTCCAAATATCTGACTTTATGCCAATTTTAAAAGTCGCAAATTTAATTTTTTGCTAAATATAGTCTTGTAGAAAATAACGAGACAGAACTTTTTTCTATTTGTGTTTTTTTTTACCCGATGATTATTGTTAATGATAGAAATTAAAAATTAAATAAGTTGTGCCCTCAAATTCAATAAGTTTGAAAAATATAAATTAACGTAAGTTCTTCAATTTTTGTTAAAATTGTTCGAAAATTGGTATACACATGAAGTACAGTCTAATGATACATAAAAAATGATAAGACGCTGAAATTCGCCTATTGTTTAATAATATTGAATTGCAAATTGAGCCGGTCGATAACCATATTTTTTTAGTTTCGCAAAAAAAAAGTATCGAGGGAAGTTCATAGTTGAAAAAAATTTCAAGGAGGAATTTATTCCTCACTATTTAAGGAAGACTTTTGGAAATTTGCAGACTGATTAATTGAAAACTGATGGAATTAGGTATTTTGTAAGATACCTCGATACTTTTTGTCGGCAAAAGTAAAAAAACATGGTTACCGACCGGCCTTAATTATTGATTAAATATTATTAAACAATACGCTAATTTCAGCATTTTATTATATTATAGGCACCAATATACTTCATATGTATACCAAGTTTCAAACAATTTCAACAACAATTGGCCAACTTATGACGATTTATATTTTGAAAACTTATTGAATTTGGGGGTAACATATGTTTAGTTTTCAATTTTTATTAATAAAAATAATAATTGGACAAAAGAACGGTAAATAGACCAAATTTCCGTATGTTTATTCGCTAAATGAAAATAATATTTCACGCGTTTACGAGCGCTGGGCGAGATTCGTAAAATTTGAATAACTTTAGAAATAACTAACATTTTTTTAAGTTGTTGGGCTCATTTTAAGGGTTAGTATTATTACATTATATTTTTCAAAAATGTTAAGATGTTCTTAGAATTTTATTATTCGATTCTGCCCTGGGTTAAACTTAGTGTAAAAAAGTATTATGGTTTTGAATTTTTTAAATCATGTGGTAAGTGCTATCATCATTTTAAATTTTGTGATTTTTTGCACTAAGTTTAACCTTAGGGTAGAACCTATAGGTAAAATATTCTAAAAATAGCTTAACATTTATGAAAAATACTATGGATACTAACCTTTAAAATGAGCCCAATGACTTAAACAAATGTTAATTATTTCCAGAGTTATTCCAATTTTCAAAAAAATCCAAATTTAACGTTTTTTTGCAATATCTTTTTATTAAATTGACATTTGCCTTCAATTTGGGCGAATTAGACGCAGAATTTTATTACGTTTCGTTCTACTACGAGAAAAAAGTTTATGTTAATATTATAAAAATTGAAGCACTTTAGCCACAGCTAAAAATTTCGAAAGCTTTTTAAATTATAGATGCTTCTAAACTTGGTTTAATTAAATAGTATAATTAACTGCACTTCTGGGTAGTTTAACCAAATTTGATATATTAGTCCGTTTAATATTTAATTTTCCTTTTTTTTGGAGAAATTACATTATTACTAAAATGGTGGTTTAAGAGATAAACGATGTATAGATGTTTCAAAATGTTTTAAATCGTGCAAAATTTGAACATGCAAAAACATTGCTGTTTGAAATTTTTTTTGTATGAATACTTATAATTTTAAAATTAAAAATATATCTACATAGTTGAAGAGAACAAGCAATAAAAGCTTTTAAATTCAGAGGCTAATAAAATTTTTTGGCATTTTAAGGTTTGAATTCGAATAAAAAGAAACCAGTTTCAAAAAAGATATACTATATCATGTACTTTTAAACCTCTTAAATATAAAATTATTCATAGTGGAAAACTAGCTTAATTCATTTTTTTTCAAATTACGATTGTAAACAGGCTTGAAATTGGTTTAAAAATGTCAAGGCTAGATTTTTTTTAAATTTGGATGCAATGCAAATATTAAAACAATCATCTCAAAGTAAATTGATAATTGACTGGTCCAATTGAAAGATTTGAGAACTACAGAAGTAGAAATCTTTAAAATCCTTCAAATAACAAATGTTCATAACACTGTTATGCATTTTCTTTTAATACTTTTAAATTTTGGTCGTATCCGAAAAACATTCAAATTTTACGGTTTATTAATTTGAAATATTAAAAACTGTGAGACTTGAAACTTGGAAAACGCATTGAATTAATTTGAAATTGAAAATGTATCTTAACAAATCTTGAATTTGAAAGCACCTAAAAAAGAATTGCATTTAAAAAACTCAACACTTTTATGAAAAAGCAGAAGTATAAACGCAAATACTTCCATTGAAAATCCAAAAATCCCAAATAAAGAAAGAAAAAAAGGCGATCTCCAATTTCCCTTCTTTTCTTTCCATTCTTTGTCTCATCTTTATTTCTATTTTTTGTAATCTGTAAAAATAAAAGCATTGCCAAATTTGACAAGGGTTTGTTAGATGAGCACCGAAACATTGACAGGTTTTGTTCTAAAGATTTTTATTTTAGAGATTATAAAATCAAAAAGGAAGGCGAGATAAAGAAAGAAAGGGGATTTGGAGGTCGTCTTCTTTTTCCTCTTTCTCTATTTGGGATTTTTGGATTTTGAATGGTTCTCCAAATTTTAATCGCGTTTTTCTTCGCAGTAACACTTTTTTTTAATTTTGAGAAATTTATTTTTTAAAGTTTACATTTAAACGTAAAAAAAATTTTAATATTTAAATTTAATTTTGCATTAGCAATTTTCTTCCGAAACATTGGAAAATATATAATACAATAATTTACCTGTGATGTTGTGACTGGATGGTGTGAATGGGTTACGTGTGACCTTCCTCCCACCAAATTTTTATTCTTTTGGAAATTCTCCATGACGGCATGCATATCCCCATTTTCGCCCCCATCCGCCGGGAAATCCGACATCTGCAAGAAAAAAAAAGAAAAGTGTTACAATTTAAATTTGAAACTCAATTATGAAGATAATAGTATTTTTAACATTTAAGTATGGACGTGATTTCAATATTGTACTATCATGGACATGCGGTCTCACAGGCTGCTGTATACCCACATATAAGAAGCATCGTGCGGTCTGGGAGACCGCACGTCCATACATCCGTACTAATTGGTCACTCAAGTTTGTCTGAAATAACTTGCGACTTAAATACCTTGAAACAAATATATAAAATTGTGACGCTACCGTGGACGTGCGGTGTCACGGACAGGTGGGGGGGGGGCATATATCAGAATCATGGTGCGGTCTCACAGACCGCACGTAGGCACTTAAAGGTTAAATGTACAAAAAAGTCCTGAAAAAGGGACTGAAATAAAATCATATCAATTATAAATAATAAGACAAAAGAATTAAAACTATAAGAATAAGATTCGAAAGACAATATAAAAGTAGAATTTATATTTGTTAACCAATTTGCCATTTTAGAATTGAAAATCCATTGAAACTTTAGAAATACTTGTTTAAAAATTTGGGATAGGTTTTAATTGAGGAAGTCTTCAATTACGTTTCTTTGACTCGGGCGTGTGTATTCTATACAATGGCTCATTTACAATCGCAATACGCAAGTAAAGTTTCACAATTATGTTCAGAAAAGACGCCTGTTTAGTAAAACAGGTGCGCCCACGCGCAGTATTGAAACCATAAAATCCTATACCCGGATCCTATCAAAGAGGAAGGAAGAAAACGTATTTGCCTTTTAAATTCCATTATTAAAATCAAGAAATTGAAAGTTTATTAACAATTATTTTGTCTGCAGAATACTAATATGTAGGTAAAATAATTCTTCACAGATGCTTCTATATATTTAGGACAAAGTTTCAAGGTGAAGAAATTCTTATTAAATTAAAATGGAAAGTTGTTCATTTCAATTACATAATTTATGTTAACTAGAGAATGAACGCGCGCACTACGCACGCGATAATTTTTTTGTCTTCGCAATTTTTAAATTAAAATATAAAATTAATAATAATATGAAATTTTGTGTTTCATGGTATATGTTATCTAAAATAATAGAAAAGGAAAACATTTTTGATAACTGATGAAATTTATATCTTAACTTCAGAAATTAATTAATAACCGATTTCCGGTGAAAAACGCTGACATACCCTATTATGGTCTAAATATTGTAAATATTCTTTGAAAACTAATGATTTTTCATTAACAATACCAATTTTAGACGAAAAATACTAACGTAACATAACAAAAAATTGTTTAAGATTGTAAATCTTCTTTCAAACCTGTAAACCCTTGCAAGCCCTTTTATACCTTTTTTGTTTAAAATACCCGATTTCCGGTGAAAAATGTTAGCATAACCTAAAATTGTTCAAAAATGTTTAATAATCTTTCAAATATAAATTAATTTCAGGTGAAAAACGCGACCATAATCTAAAATTGTTTAAAAAATGTCATGTTCTTTGAAATCTAATGATTTTTTATTGAAAGTACCGTTTTACAGGTTTAAAACACGAAAATAACCGAAAATTGTTGAAAGTTGTGAATCTTCTTTGAAATATCATTTTTTAATTTAAAAATACCAATTTTTATTGTAATAAGACAACATAAACTAAAACTGTTAAAAAATTATTAAATTTCTTTGATATCTAATAATTTGTTAATAAAAATTTCATTTTCCGACGAAAAACACTAACACAATCGGAAATTGTTCAAAATTGTAAATTTAATTATTTTGTATAAAAATGATTGTGATTAATTCTAATGATGTTCTGATGATGTTGCAGAAAAATTGTAAATCGTCTTTGAAATATATTTTTATTAAAAATAGCAATAACTTCCGACGAAAAACACTAACATAACATAACAGAAAATTGTAAATTTTGTTCCAACTATAATAATTTTCGTTTTAAAATATCAATTTTTTATGTACCGCAAAACAGGGCTAAGCGGGACAAGGACAAAGAGGTTGAAAAACGGGGTGAGACCTTGTTATCTTTAAATTTCAAAACTTGCTATTGCTTTCTTTTAATGAAAAGCGGGTGCCCGCTTTACCCTCCATGTCCCGCTTAGCCCCGTGTTACCATAAAACGTTAATAAAACCGAAAAAGGTAAATTGTTGAAAATTTTTATCTTTCGAATCTAATAATTTTTTATTAAAAATATCCATCTCCGGTGTAAACCGATAAAATATCCTAAAATTGTTGATAAATGTGAATTTTGATGAGAACTTTTGTTTAAAAATGCTAATTTCCGGTGAAAAAAACTAACGTAACCTAAACTTTTTAGAAATTTTAAGCCTTCTTCGAAACTTCATGATTTTATATTGCAAATCTTTAAAAAAATACTAATTTCCAGCGAAAAACAACACGTATAGTATTTTCAAGAATTTATTAAACAATTTGAAGGTTTTAATTTAACCGCGCAATTAAAGCATTACAAAACAAACGTTTCTCATTTTTCATAAGGTTTTCTATGATTTTTCTGAATTAAAAATTTTTTAATTTAAAATATACCATTTTTCCTATTAAAAGGGATTATTTGTATATTTAATTAAAAAAATTTCAGGATATAAAACAACTTCAAGTAATGAAAAGTTAATCAGGTTTTCAACAACAATGATTTTTTAGATAGGATAAACATCTAAATAGTAAATAAAAAAATGTTATGAAATTGAAACCATTGTACAAGATTTTTTATAGAGTAAAAAATTTATTTTTTGTATTAGGGTGACCATCCGTCTGGATTTCCTCGGGCATGCGACTTTTGTCCTGCAGGGTTTTTGATTTTGTTCGGGTTTTGCAAGTATAGGATTTTTTTAGTTTTTTAATAAAAAAAGTATTGTCTGAGTGAAAATCTACTGATTTTCTTCCAAATTATTGCCAAACGGCAAATATTCTTATAATTACATGTTTTAATAATTCTTCTTCCTATCTGTATGCGATAAGCCACATTCTGTATTATGAAAAGATGGGTAAATCGAGGATTAAACTATCAAAACATGATACACCCATTTTTGAAGAAAAAAAAACGAGTTACGCATGGTTTTAGCATTTTCAGGACTCAAGAAATATGTTTTTTGTTCGCTTTGTTCACAAAAGAATTAAAATTTCGCTTTAAAAATGTTGTAATCGATAATCAGTTGGATGGCATTCAAAATTCAAAGTGACAGAAAATATAATATAGAATATTCCTTTAAAATTTTTGAATATATGTGAAGATTGTTTTCACATTTTTCTTTTTAATCTTATTCCAGTTTATAAATTTTTTTACCCTTGTTTTTCTTATCACAATTTGAAATGAAAAAGTAGAAAAGCTACCTTTATTGTATATTTCAAAAAATTACGTCGAAATATTTAATATTAGAGGAGAAAGTAGGACTAAAACTTCAGTCCTACTTTGACCTCTCTTTTGAAATCAGATTGTCCTACATTCCAAAAATCAGGTCTGATCACCCATAATTATAATGGGAAAAAATACATGTGAGAACAATTACAATAAAAAAATTCACTTTAGTATTGAGGAGTTGGCAACAGTAGTCTCTCAGTTTGCAGAATGATCTCTTTGAAGTTCAAATTGGTATAAGAAATGCGAATTAAAATACTCTTATCGATCTGAAACGTTTTCATAATATGTACTATGTATGAGAGTACTTGTTTAAAAGTGAAGGCCGTTGTTGAAGTTTTAGATTGAACATCAAAGAATGAGATTTCATCATTTTAATTACGTCTGTTTATCTGTTTTCAAATGCTGCTATTTATCAGACAGAAATGGTATTGAGAATCTTCTAAATTTATAAATATTGTGCAAAAAATATTTCCTGTAAATAATAATGACTTGTTATCGGTTATTTTCAAACTACATACATTCGATAAGGAGGTTGAGCCATAATCAGTCTTGTCTTGATTTTTGTAGAGGTTAAGTAATGAATCGAGTTAAAACGGAACAAAGTATTATTGTCGAGTAAAAATGGAAGCAATGCATTTTTTTCATCGAAGTTCTTGAATTTTTTGTTAAAAAATTCGATAAAATTACAAGACTTGAAAGTTTAGTTTTCAGGGTATTCTTCATTTGTAGAAAAGCAACTTTAAATTCTTCAATCTAGAAGGAAAACATGAGAGGAACATTGAATTATCTTCCTGTATTTAAAAAAGGGGAGAAAAATAGGTAAAAAAGAAATAAAAAAGAGACGGTTAGACGATGAAGGGTCTAAGACTAAGTTACAGAACCAACCAGATATGTGGTACAACTGGTACCACAAGGTTGACCTATTCAAGCGGAAACCCCCTTTCTTTGTCTGCCCTATCTTATTTCACAAGCAGAACGTGCCTTTTCTCGTTTTTTATATGCTATTTGATCGATATTTGAAGAAATTTAAGTTTATAATTTTTGTTATGATACAAGATAGGTTGTTTTGTTATTTTGTCATAAACTTGTTACCTGAACTTAATTGTTATATTTGAAGCCATTTTTGGATCTGTTCATTTCTCTCCATAACGAATCATTTTAATTTCAGAGAAAAATTTATATTTCTGTTTAAAAAAAGTCATTCAATGTTTATATAATTTCATATAGGTATACGGCATAGAGAGTATTTTAGAAACATTCGCAAAACAAATATATGTAAGACAATGTTTCGTAATCTAGTTTGAAAATATTTGGTTAAAAAAGTAATTTTACAAACATTTTTTTTATTGTAAATTATTTAAAAGATTACTTTCTTGTTCAAAAAGCAACATAAGGCTTTTGTTGTCATTTAAATCTATTTCTGAAGTTGTTACCAACTCAAAAATGGTATCGGATTTATTTCATTAGTATGTATTTTTTTATGAAATAGATTTAAAATTTACACATAAATTAAAAGAAAATGATCCGTTTCTCTATACTGCTCGACAGAACTGAAGAAATAAATTTCATTTTCATTCCATTAATTAATTAATTCTAAGTGATAAAAGCAAGTGGGTTGGGTCGAAAAAAAATAAAATTGGAAATCAAAAACTGCCTGGCACTGAAAAGTTTAATTTGGGGTACCTTATAATAACCTGTCTAAAACTAAAAAAATCCATCAATATCCTAAAGTTCTGCTGGCAAAAATAAGTTTGAATATGTAATTCGTAATTCTCAGAATTTTGCAAAATTCGTTGATATTAATTTTTTTCACAATCTACATAATATGACCACCTTTCAAAAATCATGTAATAAATCAATATTTTCAGTATTTAAAAAAAATAATAATCAGTAATTTTTCGAGCTGGAAAAAGGGTAGGATGTGACAGAACTTCCCCCTTCCCTTTTCCAGCTGGAAAAATTACCATCTGAAATTTAAAAAATTTATAAACATTTATAATTTACTAATAAAACCAAATTTATTTAACACATTATGATTTTAATGTGAATTATATAAGTTTTTACTATTCTTATATTTCAAATTAATCAACTGTTAAGTATTAAAATTAGTCAACAATTAGCGAAATTCAATAAAATAATTCAAATCTGTTCATATTTAACATTAATTCAAAATTTCAAATGTCTCGCATTCCCAGTTCTTTGTCCCGCTTAGCCCTGTTTTGCGGTACATGAAAAATTGGTATTTTAAAACGAAAATCATTATAGTTCGAACAAGATTTACGATTTTCTACTATCCTATGTTAGTGTTTTTCGTCGGAAGTTATTGCTATTTTTAATAAAAACATATAATATATATATTATTATTATATTATATTATCTCCCTTTATAAATGATTAATTATATGATAATTAATTCTCGCGCCGCGGGGAGATTTTTGGGATTATTTTGGTGTTTTTTCAGAAAAATACAAATGTCTTCGTAAAGTTCTAGGATAAAATTTCATCTTTATAACCCTAAAAATAATAAGTAATTTTTCGAACTGGAAAAGGGGTAGGGTGTTACAAAATTCCCCCTTCCCTTTTCCAGTTGGAAATATTACCATTTCAAATTTAAAAAATTTCTATAAATATTTATGATTTATTAATGAAACCAAATTTATTTAACATATAATTTGAATATTAATTATAGAAATTTTTTAATTTTACTATTCTAATATTTTAAATTAATAAACTCTTAAGTATTAAAATTAATCAAAAATTAAAATCTGTTCATATTTAACATTAATGAAATCTTTGATCGATTCTTTCTTTCAATATAATACCTACATTTCTTTTTATATTTTTTCGTTCTGAAATTTCTAAAAAAAAAAAAATAAAAAAATAATTAAAGAATGTATTCACATTCTTACGCCGCGGGCAGATTTTTTTTAAAATTATTTTTGTGTTTTTTCAGAAAAATAACAATTCAATTTTTCGAAAAAAAATATTTGTTGCTGCAAAAATGATTTGGCCTACATGAAACTTACGGAATGTCTTCTTTATGTAACCAGGAACTTTTTAAAATTTTTGAATAAAATAAAAAAAAGTGGGGTTTTCTATTAAATCCGACTTTATCTCCCCGGCTGAATTTAGAAAACATGTGACAAATGGATTTTATGGAAAACCCCATTTTTTATTTTGTTCCATTTTTTTAATTCGTGCTTATATAAAGAAGATATTCTGTAAGTTGTACACAGGCCAAACCATGTTTTTGGCCACGAGAATTGTTTTTCGAAAAGTTGAATTTTTTTCGCGAACGATACAAGATATTATAAAAGAGTATAAGAGGTATTTTTTGTAGAACACTTTAAAATGAGCAACCTTTTTTCCTAACCTTTTGTCGAATCTGTCGCTGTTTATAAGAGAAAAGAGAAATTTCAATTTTTTGAACAAAAATTTGAAGTTGCACTGCCTGTAAGATTTGAAATGGATTCATTCTATTATTCTTTCAATGCTATTTTTCTCAATAGTCACTTCCTATACTTCTTTTACATTACCTAATGAAAAAGAAGTATTGCAAGTGAGTATTGAGAAAAAAGTATTAGATCCATCAATACTTCTTTCACTAAAAAAACTTTTCTCAATACTCACTTCCAATACTTCT